>JXCR01134490.1:13648-154399 GCA_002079205.1 Phalaenopsis hybrid cultivar
TCCTATGGCTAGACCTAGGCTACTAAAGAAATTTCTAGACCTCAACCAAAAGTGAGGTCAACAAGGAAATTAAGATAGGCAAATTCAAATTTTCATTTTATTGAGGTTAATTCTATTACAAAATTTTGAACCTGATCGTTTAGGAATTTGTGTAGCTTAATAATAATGATGCAATGTAACCCAAACTATAATGTAATTTTAATGAAAATAATTTATCTTTGAAAACCTCTTTTAAAATCCCAATTCCTATTTAGATATAACGCAAGTATATGTATCATTCAAGTAATATAGGGCTCTAATGTAATCCTAGATATCGATCCCAAATGGAAATTAGAAAATATATATAAGCTAGCTAATTATATTCTAATATAAAATAAAAAAAATAAAAACAAAGAAAAGTGCAAAGTTTGAAATTAAACTACTTAAGTGAAATGCTTCTAAATATGTAGATGTATGATTATAGCAAGTAAACTAAACTATATGGTAAACTGTCAAAAGCAAATTGTTGAAATCAAATAAAGGATTTTGTAGATGAAAAGTTCAAGTATGAGAAAACATCATTCCCATTTACAATGAAAATATGGCTTTTGAAGAAACTGAAATCATTTGAAAATATATTTAAAAATTTTTTGGTGTCAAATAGGAGCAATCCTATTCTCTACCTCTTCCAAGCGCTATAATGAACATTGACTAATCCACAGTTTGGTCCCTAATTTCAGGGTTCGGCTGGGAGGATACCGACTGTCACTCCAACGCTCCCACTACACACACCCCTGAGGGCTAACATGCTCACATTAGTTTCCAATTAACTAAACCNCTCTTCCAAGCGCTATAATGAACATTGATTAATCCACAGTTTGGTCCCCAATTCCAGGGTTCGGCTGGGAGGATACCGACTATCACTCCAACGCTCCCACTACACACACCCCTGAGGGCTAACATGCTCACATTAGTTTCCAATTAACTAAACCAAATTAGGGATTATAATCTGTCACCCTAAAATCTTCAAATTCTACATCCAACAAAGTATATTTCCTTATTTATTTGCACATAATCCCATGGATGAAATACTCTCCCATGAAATTAAATATGATTCTTCCTTTATTATTGAAATCATATCCCCTTTTTAGAAGATTTAATTCTCAACACATTTTAACAATTCAATTGGCCAGATCAAAAAGCAAAAGAAGACCAGAGTTCAAATCATCACAAATTTTTGACATTTAAAATCATAGAAAACAAAACCAATTCTTCACAAAACCATTTCTTCAAAGTAGGGAGAAGGATAAAAAAGACTACTCAGAATTCATGAAATGAATAAGGTAGTTTACAAACAAAAGAAATGAAAAGTACAACTTAACTCACAATCCTTCCCAATAAAATTCTTAGAAGTTCTCTCCAAGCCTTTCCCTCTTTACAATCTCACCCAATTCTCTCTTATAAATGTAATGAAGAAGACATCTCTCACCTTCCCTCTCCTCTTACAACCCAATAAGAAAATCTCCTCCTTTTTTCTCTCTCTAAGTCATGCCTATCCTCTTTCTAACATTTTCGTCCCCCTTCCAAGTCCCTTCAGAAGTTCCCTTTTTTTGGCTGCCTCTCATCTCAGAAAAGAGTCTCAACTCCCTCCAAAAGTCAAAAGTAAAATTGTTGAATTTCAAAAGAAGTGCCTCCTTGATCTAAGATTCAAATCCCTTCAAATTGGAACCTTCCAAAGTTCTTACATGCATTGAATCACTCCATGGGGTTCTTAAAACAAATGTCCCTTTGAAAACTCACACAAAAATTGTCTTAATCCACCTTAATTTGAAAATTTCATGCTTCGCTCATCATACGCAAGGAACATCATGCACCAATCTAGTGCATCATGCTTCAACACTCTCAATTTTAGCGCATCATGCGCCAAATCCCAAAATTGGTTGTTTTTGCTCCAAATTTTGTTCTTTTTGCCATTTTTGCTCCAAATGCCTAAAAATAGTATACTTCCAACAAAAACACAAAAATACCTTTGTTTAAAGGGTAATATCACCAAAATTAGACATAAAAGGGTACTTAAAATAGTATATTACTTTTGTGGATCAGAACCTAGTCAAAAAAGCTGACCAGACAAACATCCCTAGACTAAGTAACTTTTTCAAAAATTCATTTCAAGAAATATCATGTTGTGTAGTATATCTTCAAATATCGATCATTAATCGGCAACATACGTCTTTTGCCTCAAAGATCTACCAGCTAGTAAGATTCTCCTGAATAGACCTTCTCAATGACAAATGGTCCCTCCCAAAAGGCCCCTCACCAACTTTAAACACCCTCAGGAGGATCAATTTGTCTTGAGCATGCTCCATCCTTGCTTGGTAGAGTTCCAAATTTTATTGTGATTCTAATAGTTTTCCCTCGAGACCTTCCAACACCTCATGTCAGAGCTTTTCAATTTCTTCTATTGTAATCTTCTTGGTGACGGTGACTCTAAGAGATGACATCTGAACTTCTAATGGTAGTACGAACTCAGATCCATATACAAGTGCATAGGGTGTACATTGTGTTGGAAATCTGAATGTCATCCTGTAGGCTGACAATACTTCTAACAACTTATCATGCGATCCTCTTTTATTCTCACCTAACGTCTTCATCAAAATTTGTATGGTAGACTTTTTGAAGGCTTCAGCCAAGCCGTTTGCCCTGGGATAGTAAATTGTAGAGTATCTCCAATCTATTTCATGCCTCTTGATGAAGTTGTTGACTTAGTTCTCTTAAAGGCTGACCCATTATCAGAAATAATTTTGCGTGACACACTAAAATAGTAGACAATCTAACTCTTGAAGATTTGAAGAATGTGATCTATATAACCTCCTGTAATGGCACTATTTCTGCCTACTTTGAGAGGTAATCTGTAGCTACAAGAAAAAATCTGTGTCCCTTAGGGAATTGAGGGTCTATTGGACCTACTATGTTCGTGGTCGAACACTTGAATGGCCACGAGACAACATTTGAATGTAGCACATTCGGAGTTTTGTGCAAGACCACCCCATGCACTTAACAAAGGTGACACTTTCTGTATCCATGCAATTGAATATCATTTTTCGCCACTAATATCCAATTTATTTAATCTTCATTTCATATTTGTCCCTGATTGGTGATCTCCACATAATCTGGCGTGTACTTCATTGATGATATTTTGTTCTTCGGCTCTGCTTAGACAACGCAGCAACATCTGATCAAATGATCTTCTGTAGAGGACGTCACCCACTAAAGCATATGATATAGCTCTTCTCGTGATGTGTTATGCTTTGAACTTGTCTTATGGTATCTTTCTTCTTTTCAAATATTCTATCAATGGCCTACATTAATCTTCGTTAATATCAGCTACTGAAATCACCATCTCTTCTTCTTTTATGAATTTAGGTAGATTATCAAGGTGGACCCGAGACAATACCTGACGTTCTTGTACTATTATTTCATGGAAGCCTCACGTGGACACGCTAATTCCTTTGTAAGTTTTGTTAGAGCATCGACATGGGTGTTATCTCCTTGAGGAATCCAGCATAGAGTCACACTATGGATCTATTCTAAAAACTTCATTATGAACTGATAGTATTATGCTAATCTTGGCTTCAAGGTTTTATACTATCTGACGACTTATTGAATGACGAGTTTTGAGTAGCCATACATGGCAATGTCTGTATATTCATTGAGATTGCCACTCTAACCTAGTGATCAATGCTTCATATTCTGCTTCATTATTTGCTTGGCGTAATTCTAGCATCTGGCACTGGACGGTTTCACATATAGTATCTGCTCATCTGGTAGATTGTCGTTGAGAGGGGACCTAACTGGGAGTGGGTGGGTTGTGAGAAAATCTGCTAAAATCTGTCCCTTGATAGCGCGAAGGGGAACAAAAGTTATATTAAATTGTAATAAAATCATCAAAAACCTTGCTAAATGTTCGAAAAGCGTTGATCAGGTCATCAAATATTGAAATGGATTACTTTTCGACAAAAGGGTTACCTTATGAGAAAGTATGTAATGTCTAAGTTTCTGGGCAGTAAAAATTAAAGCTAGATAAAGTTTCTCAATCGGTGGATACTTTACCTCCATCAGTACATGACGTCGACTCAAGTAATAGAGTGTGTTTTCTTTACTCTCATCATTGACTTGAGCTAATAAGACTCCTAGAGAGTCGTTTAAGGTCGCAATATAAAGTATCAAAGGTTTTTCCAAGATAAGGGTTGCCAAAATAGGAGGTGTCATTAAATTTTTCTTAACATCCTCAAAGGCCCACTAGCATTTCTCTTCCCAAATGAATTTGACATTATTTTTAATTAATGCCGAGAAGGGCTGATACCTACCTGAGAGATTAGAAATAAAGCGTCTTAGGTATGCCAACTTTCCTTGGAAAGAACATAATTATTTCAACCTTTTGGTATGAGCATTTCCAAGATAACTTTAATCTTATCTAGGTCAATCTTGATTCCCCGAAAACAAACAATGAATCCTAGAAATTTCCCAGAGGTGACGCTAAAGGTACACTTTAAGGGATTCATTTTAAGATTCTGTTGTCGTAATCATTCAAACAAGATCCTTAAATCATACAAATGTTCTATTCTATTTTACTTTTGATGACCAAATCATTGATGTAGCATGCTACTTAGTTGTGAATGAGGTCATCAAAAAATTTCACCATAGTTTGTTGATATATTGCTCCAGCATTCTTCAACCCGAATAACATTACTGTGTAGAAAATATCTCAACTAGTGTACTAAATGTTGTAAGTACTAAATCTTCTAGAGCCATCTTGATTTGGTTGTAACCTAATGATCCATCCATGAAAGATAAAATCTCACGCATTAAAGCGATGTGCACCATATACTCTGGTATCGGTAATGGGAACTCATCGTTTGGAAACACTTTATTTAAATCCCTGAAGTCGACACAAATAAGAATTTCTCCATTAATTTTCTTAACTGGCACAATGTTTGCTAACCATGTGGGGTATTGCTTTTTCTGCACAAAGTTAGCATCTATTAACTTCTTTACCTCAGCGATAACTTGCTACTCTATCTTGAGGCACATCCTTTTGGAGCTTATTTCACTAGGGTTATATCTTTTACCACCTCAAGCTTATGAACTGCAACTTCTATTGATAACCCTGGCATTTTAACACAGCTCCAAGGAAAAGCAATATTTAAATTATGATAATTAATTTAATAATTATTTGGATTCCTCCTCGCGGAGTAGAGAACTTACAAAGGTAGGTCGGGGTTGCTCCCCAATCCTGAGGTTGACTTCTTTCAATTCATCAACTGTTAATTTATTATCTTTTTCAAATTTTGATGGAGCATCATTTATCAACTGATCCTCAGAGTCATCCTCCACATCAAGGCAATCCTCTTCTAATTTGCTAGTAACAAACATGCAAAATTTTGAGTCATTGACTGGCCCTATAGTATCAAATTTGAGACTTTCTATCAAGCTAGGAGCTTGACTGTTAAAATTCCACAATTTCTCAAAGGGTTATAGCTTATCCTTTAGCATTTTCTTTGGCACATATCCTTGGTGAATTAACTTTTGTACACAAGGAGAAACATAACCAAAAGGTAACTCCATTAATTCATTAGAATCCTCTTCCAAATTTACATGATTTTTCAGAACTAGTAGAAGGGGGAGCATGGTAAAACTTGATCATCTTTAAACCAATGCTACGTACTTCCTTAACTTCTAAACTCTCAACTTTCTGAGGGTGGATTGGAGTAAGGGTTATGGCATGCACGTAGTGGTTAAACCGATCATACCTCAACTTGTATTCACTTTTCTCCACATCTTCCAAGGAAATCTTGAACTGAGGCTACTTCTACTTTATCATCATTGTTTCAACCTCAAAGCTTTATTCCACATCAAAGCTGATGGTTTGCCTAGTTCATTTAACAATCGTGTTGGTTCTTCCTCATCCATGTCCCCGGCCTCGAGCTTGGGTGAATGAGCTAAAAGAACCTCTATCAGCTTGTTGTGAAGAAATGGTAGTAGATTGTCGAAGTGGTGTTGAATGGCCTTGCTCTTGTGATTCTTCTGAGTCTTCCATTTCATTTGTCATGACTTCAAGGGAATAAACAACCTTCTTTGAAGGTAAGCAATAAGAGACATCTTCGTGAGTGCCCACTTCATGAACTAAATATGATTGTAAATCTCCTTTGATGTAATGTTCTGGTCCTTCTTTAAAATAATTAAGGCACTGGTGTAGAGATGAAGAAACCATGTTTTGCTCGTGAATCTATGTTCGACCAAGTAAAGCATTGAAGAAGGTCTCTGCATCAATGCTATGAAATTTTGCGGTTGTTACGAGCTCTCCAACTTTCATTAACAACGTAATCGATGGAAGGGCTATTTCTCCCTTTTGGTTAAATTCTCTTAACATCATCTTGTTGACTATTAGCTTATGAGCATCAATGTCCAAGTATGTCAATGTCTGTAGACTCATTAAGTTGAGTGACACTCCCGGATCTACCAAAACTCAGGACAACACAAATCAGCTGATACTAATGGAGATGTAGAGCAGTCGATTGTGCTCGGTGGTGCCGAGCAACAAGTCTTCATCTGTGAAAGTTATCCCAGGCTGTCCCTTTAACGAACAAACTTCATCCGAAGATGTGCTGGAAAACTAAGCTAAGAAAAGCTCTGGATCAAGTAAAGCACTAACTAGAGACTCTCTCATGTCCTTTCACAAGATCATAGGGAAGTAGATGTTTAGTTTTGCCTGCAACCTCCTGGGATGTGCTAGTACATTATAATACACTTTATACAATCCTTCATTCTTAATGGGTTATGTGTCTCTTCCACTGGCGGAGGTGGAGGTTGCTCTTCTCTAGTGACTATTTATTTTATTTTATCCATTAAAGTTGTTCTCGGGGGTAATACGTTACCACTTCTAAAGTTAACCTCTACGAACTCTTCTTGTTCTTTTTCTTACAATTTTGTTGGCAAAACTTATGGTGTCACTTTTACATTGGAGAAATCCAAGTTGACGATAAGTGGTGCACCATGGTACTCGAGGACTGGTTCCTCATTCTTGGCGCTGTCATAATTGGTGTTGTCCATATCATCTTCATTCTTATTGACATGTTCATCGAGCTTAAATACAAATTGAGGATCAGCTTGGGAATTGAGATCGAAGTTAGATTTGCCAAAGTCGGTTATGTTATCACTAGAGATAGTTAGAATATAACTAAAATAACAATCATTATATTCAAAAGTCCCTGGTGGGGCAAAGAGATAATCATACATGGTCAAGGTTCAAGGATTTTCTTCCCCAAATCCGAGACAACCAATCTAACAGAGGGAGCCTCTATCCTACCCCCTGCGCTATTGGCCTTCGTGAAGACGTTCTTCTTTTTTTCAGGCTGGGACAGTTTCTCTGGTGAAATTTCTAATTTGGGCTAGACAAGCTGTAAACTCTAGATGGCTGCCTGCGCTGAAGCAGTCTGACTCTCATTCAGTTTCTTCTTGGATTATTTGTTCCAAACAGTGTTTCATGACATTGTGGGTATCATGGCTAGTCGGAAAGTTGAGGGAGAAAGTGAGCGTCAAGAACGTCAATACAGTAGCTTAAAAAAAAGTTATTGGGTTAGTATTCAGACAATTCCTTGTAATTCTAGTGTGAACACTAAAAAATTAACAAGGTCTCCTCTTCAGACTAGGCAAGTATTTCTCTTCTTTACTTAATTTTAGTTTGTGAAGACATTAAGATTTTGTAAGGCAAATTAAAAGTGAGAGAACATAATTAATTAAATTGGAAAGGTTAAAAAGAAAAAGACTGCAATGATTTAATTTAATTTATGAAGCAGAAAACCAAACCCAAAAGAAACGAGGAGAAGAACATAGTTTAGGACCCAGTGCGAGACCAACTTAACAATGCACATCACCCAGGTGAAACTAGTTCACCAACACACCTATCCGGGGTTTGACCCTGCACAAAGGTAAAAGTCCTAATGAACTCCTGAACTTCTCTGGTCAATGGTGATTGAACAGATAGTCCTGAAGATTCAAAGAGTTGACTGTACTTACCCAAGAAAGAAATGGGTGAAGCATTTCAATAGAAGAAGGGTAATCTGGTCCATAAGGGACATGGACCCCTTATCAATGTATGAAGCAAGACTCCCTGATCATAATAGAAAGAGAACACAATCCCCAGCGGAGTCGCCAGAATCTATCGGTTGTTAAAAGTTGGGAATTTTCGGTCACCAGAATGGATATCCCGATGCCATATTTTAGAAGATGTTTAATATATATATATATATATATATATGATTTGGAAAAAAGTAATATTTTAATTTTTGAAAAATGCAAGATCAAATTGATTTCATATCTGCAACTGTTGAAATGATTTATCACAACACCCCAAGCAATATATCTACATTGAAGGATAGATACATTACTTGTTGGTGGTGCTCGATTAAATAAACTAAAAAGTTTATGACATGCATTTATGTTTACGAAAAACTATTTTTTATGTTTACTGATAAGTATTCTTATTTAATATGAAAAATTAAATAAGGTTTTTATTAAACTGAGTTACTAAAGTTTTATATAAGGGAAATCCCCAAGTTAATTGCATCTTAGATAACCAAAGTCACCTAAGAAAACTCTTGATTTAGATCAAGGAATATTATCTTCAAGAATTTTAAGGGACAGGACTTTTCAAAGATCAGACAAAGAGTTGTGAAATGGGAATGACTAAAATTTTGAATATTTTATTTTGGAATCCACAGGATGAAAAGCTAGGGGATGTCATGGATTATGAGGAGAACCTTAGTGACTTCCCAAGCTATCCTATGGTTTGGCTTCAATTTCAGGAAGGAAAATTATTTAAATGATATATCCTGCCAATTTTATTAGGTAGGGCATACATTTATGTGATACGACCACACAAATAGCTTGGAAGATGTGTGTCTTTAGGTCATGAAGAACGAAAACCTCAGAATCCTAAAACAAGTTAGGGCTTAAATTGTCTAGCAGAGCTATACAAAGGCTTATAAATCAGTTGAGGATTTACATTGCACTAGGTAGACGACCTCGAAGTCATATGGCTTATTTATTTAATTCTAAGGAAAGAATTATTGTTGTAGATCCTCCTGTTGTTGTAGAATGCAGATGTAGAAGGCTGCCCATGGAGTTAGTTGTAGGCTTCTCGGTGAAGTAGTTGTCCTAAAGTCTAAGGTTTAAAGGTTTAAATGACAAGTTTAAGTTCAATCATGAGGGGACTCAATTTTGTGTGTGTGTGAAACTAACCAAGGCTACACCATCAAGGGTCCACTCTAAGGCCAAATAGTCCCATGGGGACTCCCTCTGAGCTTCCCAATATTGGCCCCACCTATTAAATGTTAGAGGTTAGGACCATTATATGGAACTTCAAATTGAGCTTAGAAGAGTTTAGAGTTTCTAATGGTGAGAGATCCTTTATTAGACCTTTAAAAATATTCAACAAGAAAGTCCTATGGCTAGACCCTATGCTGCTAAGGAGGAAACTTGAACTCAACGAAAAGTGAAGTCAACAAAGCGCCAGTTTTGTGCGCTAGGCGCCATAGTTCTTTTGCTCACCTTTTTCATTTTTCCTCCAAATTTGATCCCTTTTCTCTCCTTTCACCATTTTCATCCTTTAGATTGTACCTAAAAGAAAAAATATACATATACCTTCCATTAAAGCATAATATCTAAAAAATAGTCATAAAAATGTGTACATAAAGACTATATATTTTAGGTGTATCAAAATCCCCCAAACTTAAAATATTACTTGTCCTCAAGTGACGTCCTATCATTGAAAGCCTAATTAAATAGAATATATAAATGAGTTCCTTTACGATACTCTAAAATTTTTATGTAGAAATATAGTAGTCTAATTTAGAAAAATCATTAGTATATTAGAAAAACTCAAAGTTTAGAAATTTTTAATATATAGAAGTCTGAAAATATGAGTTTCTGTCTAGTTCAAATATGTTATAAATTTTCCAAATTTTTAGTTTAGGCATTGTATCTTCTCAGCTTATAAATTTATCTTAAGAATAATTATACTTACTAAATTATATCCTTAAGCTTAAGACTTTCTCAAGCCTTATACTTTAAAAAGATTAGATGTGGAACCAATTTTCTATTAGGCAATAATCCTCAAGTTTCTTCTACCTTTTACAACATTCTTTTTCTCTTTTTTTTGTTAAGTGAGGATTATTATATCTGCATAGGCCTTTAATGATTTTGATTTCCACTCCTTTCCTAAAGTAAAATTCTAATATAAATCTTTTACTTAAAAACATAGTAATAGTTTCAAAAATTATTTTTAATAAAAGAAAATAAAGTATTGAAAATAAAAGTCTAATACTTCTAATTTTTTCAAAAATACAATTTCTCCTTTTAAAGATAGTTACAAACTATTTATCATTTCTACATTAAAAATTTTTAACTTTAAATTTTTCTTCATTACTATAGGTTTCAACTAAATTCTCTTACTCATTTCTATAGTTAAAATTCCACTTCCCAAATATAGCTTCATATACATAAAAATTTTTTTTCAAATCAAAATCATTATTATTTGTAGTACATTTGAGAACAAAAAAACTTCAAGTTTTAAAAATTTTTTTCATTCCCCCCCAGAAAACTTAAATTTTTATCAAGATAAAACATTTTAGCATCATATTTATAAAGAGGCATAAATGAAAACATAAAATAACACACTTACAAGAATTTTGACATCCAAAATATAGACTACAAAAATTAAAAATTGGATTAAAAATTTAATTGGTCAAAATTTAATTTAACCTTAACATATAGAGATACATTAAACTTCTATGCAGTGGAGGATAACATAAAAGAAAAAAATACACTAACAGAAATTCACAACTACAACATAAGGAAAATACATGGTAGTAAATTGAAAATTAAACATGAAGTTCTTAAGTGAAAGTTAGTAATATTCTTAACAGTCCAAAAATTGAGGATTAAGTTCAACACAGACTAACTAAATAAAATAGACAACACGGTTATAACAGTTACTACCACAAAAATAAAATATAACTACTCACAATAACATAAATGCATCACAATAATGTCTAACAAAATAAAGCACAAACAAAAGTAGCAGTCTCAACAAGTAGGACTCAAAACAAAATAACAGTACAATATAATTGCACCATATAAAGTTCACAACAACAGCAATAATAATAATAACTAAACTACAATACTAATTTTAATCCTCCTCCTTCTCATCGACATCACTATCATTGCTATCCTAAAAGGAAGTAGGTTCATATGATGGATATCGTGGATATAAAGGGTAAACTACACTGGTCACATCTCATAAAATTTTCCAAAGATGAGTGAAATTTCTCTTCATAATCACAATGTCTTCTCATATATCCATTCATTTGATCTATAAAATTCTCTAAATTTAGTACTTTGTCCACAGTATAATTGATTTTATCTAACATTCTTTGCTATAAATGTGACTGCGAATCAGAACTAGAAGTCTAACCTTGTGATGTGGCTGCCCATGAGGTAGAAGCATGAGAAGTAGAGGCGCCTGAGCTTCTAGAATATCCTCCTCTCCAGCTAAATATCTAGTGTTGTGAATAAGTTTTCACATTAACACTTATAATGGGCTTTAGAGGTTATAATATCTCTTCCCAGGTATCGAATCTAACACTTTCCTTCTCACATAATGAAAAGATCAAGGATGCAAATCCTAAACTAGTAGTAGTAGCAATGATAGCATAACTGATTATAGTCTTATAAATCAAAAGTCCAATGTCAATAGGTTTGAACTGCTGAATGCAATAGTTCAAGGTAGCTCTATCTTGAGTAACTTCACTGAGGTGGTTGGTTAGTAGTTGATAAGTAGAAATAAAGTAGTGTCATGCCTTTGATGTGGCATCTAACTTTGACGTAGGGAAGTTAACTCTTCTTTCATGTCTAATCTTCTACAGCCCTCTTCCACTAGTCAATGATGATATGATCTCGCCCAACTCTTCCTCAGTCGGACTTTAGTTTGAATAAAAACACAACATATTAGGTGGCAATTGGTAGAATAAATTTATTACCTCAGGGCAGAAAGGCACTAATTTTCCTTGAACCATGACCATATGATCTTTAGTTTTAGGGAGATTAGTGTAAAACTCCCGAACAACATAAATCACAGCCACAACAGAAAAATAACAAAAATGTTCCCATTGTCGGCGAACAATCAAGTCTTCCACTGCTCCACCTGGACTTTTAAAACATCTCTCAAGAAGCAATTTTCTTGATTGCAGTGGGTCACTATATTTGTCCTGAGCTCTCAAGCTAACAAGCTTGCTCGAATCAAAATGGGCCTTTCCCTTACTCCTTTTCATTTTTGGGGCCAATTCTAAAAATCACATAAAATTCTCAATAAATCCTAAAGTTAACTATAAATCACTAAACTCAACTTTTAAAATCTTAAACTATCATTTCTATGTATTTTCCATAGGATTCTCTCAAATTGTCACCATGAATTGTGATTTTCGGTCAAATCATTGATGTACTCAAAGTACACGATGAAAATAAAAAACTTTTACATAGAAGTGAAGCTATTACCTCAAGAAGATCAAATCCAACAAATTTGGCTTCAATCCACCAAGAAATTTCCATGTTAGGGGAAGACCTAACTCTCAAACTCATGAAAACTAAAGGAAGAAGACAAAGTCAGGGTAAAAACGGGGATTTTTTGGCTCAATTTTTCACTTTAAACCGTTCTTGAACCGGTTTATGTGAACTGGTGCTTAAGCACGACTGGTTTGGTGCTTAGTCACCTTCCACTCGGGTAATCCAGCGCTTTAGTGTGGGGTCCTAAGGCTTAGGGGCCGGTGCATGAATTTTGATATTTTTTATTATAAGTGAAATGCGCATATGGCCTAAGTTAACCACCCCTAAATTCTCTTAAAAATATTTAATAACTATTTTCCCCTTTAATTCCTCTATTTGACAAATTCACCAAAATTAACTGATTCGATTCAACACAAAATAACACAAAATTTCACACACAAACAAATACTTATATTATTTCACAAACAAATACAAATATTTGTGATAGAAAATTTCAAATTCCAAAGAGTCTTGGATGAGATAATTCCTATGCACAAACACTAAACTAACTTAACATTAAATAGATATAAAACAAACTTAAGTCTAAAAATCAAACACTTAACACAAACAAACACAAAACTAAGAACTTAATTCCACTCTCCTTCCGATGGAAGGAATCCTGGCCTTTCATTAGTTCTCCTGGTCATTTGGAATATAGATCAGATAGAGCAGACATTGGAGAAGAACTCTGGTTGAGTATTCTTTAATTCATTTATTTTTCAAATACATAGCCTTGTCCGCTTCCTCAATAAAACTTGTGTGGCTAAATTGCATCATATGTTGCCATCTAATATGCTCTAAATGTGCGTTGACTTCCATCACTTTTGCATTAATTGAAGCAACATCGGCAACAATTTTTGACTTCCTTAACTTCTGTCACTGTTATTTAAATCTTATACACTTTGAATAATGAATTTCATCTTCATAGCTTCCTCATTTTTCTTCATATCAGTCTCCCAAGATGACATCTTTTTAAGATTTCTCACTCTTCATTTAGATTTTAGAATTTAAATTGAAGTGGGGTGAGAATTCTGGTCATTCCCTTCTATTTATAGGCTTTATACTAAGCCTAAGACTACTAGACAAGTTTTTAAACCCCGTTTAAAACTTTTAGAACAGTAATTTAGCATGTTTAGCAAACTACCGTGCTTAAGCGCCGAATGTTGGCGCTTATGCATCGGTGCTTAATTTAGCACAGGTGACCTTAACGACCAAATGCTCATTCTATCATTTCTAAGTCATCTATTAAGGTCTTAGAATCATTACAAAATCATTATATAATCAAAATACTACCACAATTTTCTTAAACAAAAATAAAAACATAACATTTAAAATAGAAACACACAGATAACTATGGGTTGCCTCTTACAAAGCGCTTGGTTTTACATCGTCAGCCCGACGTAACCAGTGCTTATTTTGGTTGACCCAACAGCATAAAATCATTTAATTTTAGTTGATCCCCTAAAAAGTATGGTTTCAACCTGTGACCATTCACTTTAAATAATTTCTCAATTTTATGATCTTTGATATCCACAGCTCTAATGGGATAAACTTTCATCACAACAAATGGACCCATCCACATGGACTTAATTTTACCTGGAAGTAATCTTAACCTTGCATTATGTGGTAAAACTTGTTGCCTTGACTCAAATTTTTTAGCAAGAATCCTCTGGTCATGCCACATCTTCATCTTTTCTTATAAATCTTAGCACTCTCATAAGATTCATTCCTTATCTCTTCAAGCTCATTTAATTGAAATAGTCTTTTTTCATCAGCATCCTTTAAATTCAATTAAATTCTTTAATAGCCCAAAATATTTTATGCTCAAGTTCTACTAGGATATGACAAACTTTCCCAAGTATTAGTCTGTATGGGGACTTTTCTTATAGGACTTCTATATGCAGTCCTATAAGTGCACAAAACATAGTCAAGTTTGACTAACCAATCCATTTTTGTTGAATTCACAAAATTTTCTAATATTCTTTTAATTTCATGATTGGATAATTCAGCCAAATCACTTATCTGAGAATGATAAGAAGTAATAATTTGATGGATGATATGATATTTACTTAATAATTTCTCCCTTTTTCAATTCCTGAAATGACTTCCCCCTATCAGTTATGATCACTCTTGGAATCCGAAATAAAAAAAATATGTTTGTTCTTAAGAACTTTGCAACACCTTGAGCATCACAATCAGGAAAAGCAATAGATTCTATCCATTTGGATACATAGTCTATTGCTATCAATGTATATAAATTTTTGAAAGATGGTTTAAATGGTCCCATGAAATCTAATCCCCAAACATTAAATATCTTAACTTCCAACACATAATTGAGTGGCATCTCATTTCTTCTAGAAATATTGTTTACTCGTTGACATCAATCACAAATTTTTATATAAGCATTAACATCTCTAAAGATTGCAGGCCAATAAAATCCAGATTGTAAAATTTTGTATCTTGTTTTATCAACCCCAAAATCAGAATTAAGACATTTTTGGATAATTTCATAAGTTTCTTCTAAAGGTTCACATCTTTGAATAATTAGATCCTTTCCTTACTTATATAAAAATGGGTCTTCCCATAAATAATTCTTAGCTTCATATAAAAATTTCCTCTTCTGTATGTATGTCATTTCATAAGGTATAATATCACTAACAATAAAATTCATAATGTTGGTATACCATGGAACACACCACCCATTACTACTGAATAATTATTCATCTAGAAAATGTTTATTAATTTCTCTTTCAAAACAGAGTGAATTTTCTAATTTAAACCTGGACAGATGATCAGTAATTTGATTTTCAGCTCCCTTCCTATCTGTTATCTCTAAGTGAAGTTCTTACAAAGAAGAATCCATCGTATCAGTCTTGGTTTTTCCTTCTTCTTTTTCATTAAATATTTAATAGTAGAATGGCCAGTATGCACAACACATTTAGTTCCAATTAAGTATGATAAGAATATATCAAAAGCATATATTACTGTTAATAACTCTTTCTCAATTATGGTATAATTAATTTGAGCATCATTAAGAGTTCTACTAGCATAGTAGATTACTTTGTAAATCTTATCGTGTTTTTGTCCTAAACAGCTCTTAAATAGCTCCAATAGTATAACACTTGCATCATACATTAATTCAAAAGGTTTTTCCCAATCTGGTGAAACAATAATTGGTGTAGTAACAAATTTTCTTTTAATAACTCAAAAGCTTTTAGGCACTCCTTATTAAATTAAAATTACATCTTTTTCAACTAAGTGACATAGAAGCTTAGTAATTATTTAAAAGTCTTTAATATATCATCTGTAGTATCCAACATATCTTAAAATACTCCTAATTTCCCTTACTTTTTTTGTTTAAGGTAAATTAACGATCATTTGAATTTTCGCAGGTTCTACTTCCACACTATTTTTGATATCTGATGTCCTAAAACAATTCCTGCTGCTACCAAAAATTGACATTTTTCCTAATTAAGGACCTAAATTTAGTTTTCACGGTGCTTAAGAACTTTTGATAATTGTTCTAAACATGACTCAAATGAAGTTCCAAACACTAAAAAATTGTCCATAAAAACATCAACTCCTTTTTCAATTAAATCACAAAAAATAGGCATCATACATCTTTGAAATGTAGTAGGGCCATTACATAAACCAAATGGAACTCTCCTAAAACAATTCCTCCTGCTACCATAAATTGGCATTTCTCTTAATTAAGGACCTAAACTTAGTTCTTCACGGTGCTTAAGAACTTTTGATAAATGTTCTAAACATGATTCAAATGAAGTTCCAAACCCTAAAAAATCATCTATAAGAACTTCAACTCCTTTTTCAATTAAATCACAGAAAATAGGCATCATACATCTTTGAAATGTAGCAGGGGCATTACATAAATCAAAGGGCATTCTTCTAAAAGCAAATATACCATAAGGACTGGTAAAAGCTATTTTCGCTTGATCCTCAGGAGCTATTTGTACTTGGTGATAATCAGTATATCTATCTAGAAAGCAAAAGTATTTATACCTAGTTAGCCTATCCAACATTTGATCTCAAAAGGGTAGTGGAAAGTGATCTTTCTAAATGGCAAAATTTAATTTCTAGAATCAATGCATATTTGCCACCCTGTGACTTTTCATGTTGGTATTAACTCATTATGTTCATTCATAATCACATTCAGTCCTTTTTTCTTAGGAACGCAGTGAATTGGACTAACCCATACACTATCTAAAATAGGCTAGGTAATTCCATCATCTAACCACTTTAAAATTTCATTCTTAACAACTTCTTTCTTAACAAGATTCAATCTCCTTTGAGGATCAAGCCTGGATTTTCATTTATCTTCCATATAAATTCTATGCATAAAAATTGATAGACTGATTCCTTTAATATCAACAATTGTCTATCCAAAGGCTTTCTTATAATTATTCAAAGATTTCATTAAACTCGCTTCTTCTTCTATAGTTAATTTTGAGGAAATTATAACTGGTAATGTTGAGGAATCACCTAAAAAGACATTTCTTAAATGTTAAGGAAGTAACTTCAACACAAGTTTAGAAGGTTTTTCAATTGATGGACAAAAAGAATTATATTTTTCTGTCATGTACAAAACTTCAATATTTACTTGAACATAAATTGAATCTTCCTTAAAAAAATCTTCAAAGTGATCTAATTGCTCTTCTTGCTTGAGTTACAACACTTTCATTTCAGATTTCTCTTTAAAAGTTATTTTGAAAAAGCATTCACTTAGATATCTTATCACATTCATTTTGTAACATTCATCATCTTTACCTTTTGTTGGATACTTCATTGATTTTGAAATATTAATTATAATTCTTTGATCATTGACACATATAGTTAATTCCCCTTTCTGCACAACTATCATTTCTCTTCCTACAACTAGAAAATCTCTTGCCAAAATGATGAGTATATTCTTATCTTCCTCCATATCTAGCACTAAATTGATCCACTTTCACTAAAACATCTTCTATAACTTCCATAAGATATGTTATTGAACGATCTGCTAACTACAGAGTTACAGTAGTAGGGGATATTTCTCCTAATCCCAAATTTTTAAATATTGATAATGACATAAGGTTAATGATTACACCTAAATCACATAAAGCTTTCCCATAAAATTTGTCTCTTATTGCTCAAGGAATTATGTAGCTACGAGAATTTTAATGCTTTTCACGAAGCTTTTTCTGAATTATAGAACTACACTCTTCACTAACTACAACAGTCTCATTTTCTTTGAACTTCTTTTTCCTATTAAGAATATCATTCATAAACTTCATAGAGCTTAGCATTTGCTATAAGGCTTCAACAAATAGAATATTAATTGTAAGCTTCTTAAATATTTCCATAAATTTTGAAAATTGTTTATCCAAATTTTGTTGAAGTTGTTAAGGAAATGGAGGTGGTGGTTTTTCCAAGTCAATATTAAGTGGAGAAATAGGTCTCTCTAAACATTTCAGAGCGTCCTCTTCAGGATCTTCAATGTCTTTTCTCTATTTCAATCTCTTTTTGAATTATACCTTCCAACTCTATTCCGCTTCTAGGTTAAATGGCTTTTACTTTCTCTTTATGCATTTGTTTTGGATTTACTTCTATATTCCTAGGAAGTGTTCATGGGATCTACTAGTTAATGCTTTAGTTATTTGTCCCCAATTAATTTTGAATATTTCTAATTGTAGCTCCCTGACTTTGTAAATAATTTCTCATTTGTAACACCAGTTCTTCTATAAACAACTTTTTCTCTGGAAATTATGGATTATTGTTAAAACATGATGGATAAGTAGGTATATAATTACTATGACCTTGGTTGATCCAGTTTCCCAATGGATTTACTTGGTTGTTCCCCCATTGCTGATTATTATCACCCGAATTATTCCAGTTAAAGTTAGGATAGTTATTCTAACCTGGGTTATAATAGTTTGGATATGGGTTATTCTGCTTGTTGTTTATGACATTCAAAAATCAAGTCTAAATTACTAAACTAAACTTCCAAAGTATAATCTACACATCCCATGCAATTTTCATAGATCTTTTTCTCATTTTTCACCATAAATAGTGAATTTTTGAATTTCTCCAAATCTGCTCAAAATACATGGTGAACATCAAAAATTTTTGCATAGAAGTAAAGTTCTTACCTCAACAAACTTGGATCTAGCAAATTTCACTTGATTCCACCAAGAAATCTTCACTTTAGATGTGCTCTAGCCTTCCAAAATCGTGATTTTGAGAGGTTGAAGGTGATGAGAAGCATAAAAATGGTGATTTTTGGGCCATAAATTCACTTTTAATCATTCACAAAAAGCGCTTGGGTAAGTTACACTTAAGCGCCTGCCTCTCAGGTTGGCTCACGCATAAGCGCGAGTTGCGGTGCTTTGGCCCCAATGCATGATTTTAAAAAAAATTCAAATTAAGTAAAATGCACTGTTTGCCTAAGTAAACCACACTTAAACGGTCTCATAACACTTACATGTCTATTTTCAACTTCCTATAACTCCCCTCTGTCTCAAAACTCTCTATAATAACTATTTCAATTCGAGGCTAAAACTAACACAAATTTTCACATAAACAAACTTATATTAATTCACAAACAAGTACAAATACTTTAAACACTTAATTCTCACTCCAAATAGTCTTGGATGAGAATATTCTTCTAAATACAAATACACAACCATCATTACACATAAAGAAGTCATAAATACTAAAATTAAGACTTAAACACTAAACCACTTGAAAACAACAGCTTCAAACACACAAATTCTAACACTGAACTTTATTTTTTTCTTCATTTGAAGGAACAAATCCTTATCTTTCATTAATCTCTCCACGAATATAGAGTCGATAAAATAAATGGTGGTGATGAGCTCTAATACTATCTTCTTCAATCCACTTCTACTTTATGAACATCGCATTTTCCGCTTTTTCTATATAACCTGTGTGGCTAAATTGCATCTTCAAGTGCCATCCAATATGCTCTAAATGTGCATGCAACTCAAGTACTTTGGTCTCCAATAAAGTCATAGTATTTTCCATTTTGTTGATCTTTTCTGATATCCCTTCAATACTAACGACTAAGAAACTGTTATACATCTCTTGTGCACTTTGACTAATGAACCTTTTTCCTCATGGTTTCTTCCTTTTTCTTCAAATCCTTCTCCCGTGAAGACATTTTTTGTAATCTCACTTTCTCTTAGACTTTTAGGGCTAGAAATGATCAAGGGTGAAATTCCTTCACAAAACCCTTCTATATATAGGCCTAAATTTTTCCAATAACTCCTAGACACATTTAGAGAATGCTTTGGCATATTTATACAAACTAATTGGCAGTTAAACCTTCTAGAATATTAATTTTGTACATGTGTTTAAGCTACCTCACTGAGCGTCGGATCTGGCGCGTAAGCATTAATGCACTTTTTTGCACTAGTCAACTTAACATCCAAATTCCTTTATTAACATGTCTGGGTCACCAAATATGATTTTAAAATGTTTACTAACACATAATAGTTTCAAAAATACTACCCCAATTTTCTTAATGACACACAAAATAACAATCAAAATAAAAACACACTGATAAGTATGGGTTGCCTCCGATAAAGCGCTTGGTTTTACGTCGTCAGCACGATGTAACTAGTGCTTATTTTGGTTGATCTAACATCATTCCATCATTAAATTTTTGCCGATCCCCTATAAAATAAGGTTTCAGTCTATGTTCATTAACTTTAAATATTTTCTCAGACTTAGGATCTTTAATATCCAGAGCTCCATAAGGATAAACTTTTATCACAACAAATTGGCCCATCCACCTAGACTTAAGTTTTCCTGGAAATAATCTTAACCTTGCATTATATAGCAAAACTTGTTGCCCTAAATTTTTTTTGTAAGAATCCTTCGATCATGACACATCTTCATCTGTTCTTTATAAATCTTGTCACTCTCATTTAATTCATTCCTTATCTCTTCAAGCTCATTTAATTGCAATAACCTTTTTGCACCAGCTTCTTTCAATTTATAATTGATCTCTTTAATCGCCCAATATGCTTTATGCTCAAGTTTAACTGGTAAGTGAATAACTTTCCCAATTATTAGCTTATATGGGGACATTCCTATAGGTGTTCTGTATGCAGTCCTATAAGCCCACAAAGCATAGTCAAGTTTGATTGACCAATCTATTTTTGTTGGATTCAAAGATTTTTCCATAATTCTTTTAATTTCCCGATTAGATAATATAGCCAAACCACTTGTCTGAGGATGATAAGCAGTAGCAATCCTATGATTTATATGATATTTCGTTAATAACTTCTCCATTATGAAATTTTTGAAATGACTTCCCCCATCAGTAATGATAACTCTCGGCATCCCAAATCTACAAAATATTCAGTTTCTCAAAAATTTTGTAACACTTTGAGCATCACATCAAGGTAAAGCAACAATTTCTATCCATTTGGATACATAGTCCACTACTAACAGAATACATAAATTTCCAAAAGATGGTATAAATGGTCCCATGAAATCTAATCCCCAAACAATAATATTTCAACTTCTAACATATAATTAAGGGGCATCTCATTTCTTCTAGAAATATTACCTACTCATTGACATCTATCACTAGTTTTGATATAAGCAATAACATCTCTAAAAATTGTAGGCCAATAGAATCCAAATTTTAATATTTTGTATGTTGTTTTATCAACACCAAAATGTCCCCCAAAATTAGAATTATGACATTTTTGGATAATTTCATAAGTTTCTTCTAATGGTGCACATCTTTGAAAAATTAGATCCTTTCCTTTTTATATAACAATGGTTCATCCCATAAATAAGTCTTAACTTCAGAAATAAATTTTATCTTTTATTGGTATGTCTTTCCATAGGTTATAATATCACTAATAATAAAGTTCACAATGTCGGCATACCATCAAACACTCCACTCGTTAATAGTGAACATTTTTTCATCTGGATAATGTTCATTAATTTCATTTTCAAAAAAGAGAAGTTTTCGTAAGTCAAGCCTGGACAAATGATCAGCAATTTGATTTTCAGTCCCCTTTTGGTCCACTATTTCAAAACCAAATTCTTGCAAAAGAAGAATCAATCTTATAAGTCTAGATTTAGCATCCTTCTTTTTCATTAAGTAATTAATAGTAGAATGATCTGTATGCAATACACAATGAGTTCCAATTAAATATGATCTAAATTTATCAAAAGTATATACTATTGATAATAACTCTTTTTCAGTTGTTGTATAATTAATTTGAGTTTCATTAAGTGTTTTACTAGCATAGTAAATTACTTTGAAGTTTTTATCATATCTTTGTCCTAAAACATCTCCTATAGCATAATCACTAGCATCACACATCAATTCAAAAGGTTTTCCCTGGTTTGGTGAAAAAATAATTGGTGCAGTGATTAATTTTTCTCTTAATAAATTAAAAGCTTTTAGGCATTCCTCATGAAAATTGAAAATTGCATCTTTCTCTAGTAAACGGTATGAAGGCTTAGCAATCATTGAAAAGTCTTTAATATATCTCTTGTAGAATCCAATATATCCTAAAAAACTCCTAATTTTCCTTACATTTGTTGGCTAAGGTAAATTAGAGATCACTTGAATTTTAGGAGGATCTACTTACATATCATTTTCTGACAATTGATGACCTAATATAATTCCTCCTGCTACCATAAATTGGCATTTTTCCCAATTAAGGACTAACTTGTTTCTTCACAGCGCTTAAGAACTTTAGGTAAATGTCCTAAACATGAGTCAAATGAAGTTCCAAAAATTGAAAAATCATCCATGAATACTTCAATCCCTTTTTCAATTAAATCAAAAAAAATTGGCATCATACATCTTTGAAATGTAGCAAGGGCATTACATAAACCAAAGGGCATCCTTCTAAAAGAAAAAGTACCATAAGGACTAGTAAAAGTTGTTTTATCTTCATCCGTAATAGATATTTGTATTTGGTGATAACCAGTATATCCATCCAGAAAATAAAAGTATTTATGTCCAGCTAGTCTATCTAGCATGTGATCTAGAAAGGGTACTAAAAAATGATCTTTCCTCGTGCCAAGATTTAATTTTCTATAATTAATGCATTTACACCACCCTATAACTTGTCTAGTAGGTATTAATTCATTATGTTTATTCACAGTTACAGTTACTCCTTTCTAAGGAACGCAGTGAATTAGACTAACCCATGCACTATCTGAAATAAGGTAGATAATTCCAGCATCTAACCACTTTAAATTTTTTTTTCTCAACAACTTATTTCATAATAGGATTCAGTCTCCTTTGATGATCAACCTTGAGTTTTTAGTTCTCTTCCATATGAATTCTATGCATAGTAATTGAAGGACTGATTCCTTTAATATCAGCAATTATCCATCCAAAGGCTTTCTTAAAACTTTTCAGAATGTTAATTAACCTTTCTTCTTATTCCATCATTAATTCTGAGAAAATTATAACTAGTAAAGTAGTGGAATCTCCTACAAAGGCATATTTTAAATGTTCATGAAGTAACTTCATATCAAGTTATAGAGGTTTTTTAATTGATGGAAAAAATGATTTATCTTTCTCTATCGTATCGAAAATTTCAAAACTTTCTCGAACATAGTTTGAATCTTCCTTAAAAAGTTCTTCACACGATCTAATTCCTCTTCTTGCTCGTGTTCCAAATCTTTTTCTTTAGATTTTTCCTCAAAAGTTGTTTTGAAATGGCTTTCACTTAGATATCTTATAACATCCATCCTATAACATTTATCATCTTTACCTTTTAGTGGATATTTCATTGAACTTGAAATATTGAAAGTAATAGTTTCATCATTGACATGTACTGTTAATTCCACTTTCTGCACATCTATCATCGCTCTTCCTATGGATAGGAAAGGTCTCGCCAAAACGATTGGTATCTCTTTATCTTCCTCCATATTTAGCATAATGAAATCAATACGAATGATAAATTTATCCACTTTCACTAGGACATCTTCTATAACTCCTTTAGGGTATGGTATCGAACGATCTGCTACGTGCAGAGTTATAGTAGTAAGGTTTATTTCTCCTACTCCCAATCTTTTGAATATTAATAATGACATAAGGTTAAAGCTTGCACCTAAATCACATGATGCTTTCCCATAAAATTTGTCTCCTATTGCACATGGAATTGTAAAACTACCGAGATCTTTAAGCTTTTCAAAAAGATTTTTTCGAATTATGGTGCTGCACTCCTCACTAAGTGCAACAGTCTCATTATCTTCAAACTCCTTTTCTTGTTGAGAATATCCTTCATAAACCTTACATAGTTTGGCATTTGTTCTAAGGCTTCAACAAATAGAATATTAATTGTAAGCTTCTTAAATATTTCAAGAAATTTTAAAAATTGCTTATCCAACTTCTTGTTGACAAATTCTCTGAGGAAATGGAGGTGGTGGTTTTTCTAAATCAATTTTTAGTGGAGAAATAGGTCTTGAAGTCTTTGAGGAAATGGAGGTGAAGGTTTTTCCAAATTAATTTTTAGTGGAGAAATAGGTCCTTAAGAATTTTTGGAGCATCCTTTTTTAATTCTTCAATTTCTTCTCTTTCTACTTCAATTTCTTTTTGAACCCTACCTTCCAACTCTCATCCACTTCTATAGTCGGGTCTTTTAGATTTTATTCAGTATTACTAGGAAGTGTTCCTTGGGATCTAATACTTACTGAATTTGCTATTTGCCCAAGTTGATTCTAAATATTTCTAATTGTAGCTCCTTGACTTTGTAATTGATTTCTGATTTATAATACCACTTCTTCTATAGGCAACTTCTTCTCATTAAATTATGTATAACTGTTGACACCTGGAGGATAAGTAGATCTGTAATATTTATTCCCTTGATTATTCTAGTTTCCCAATGGGTTTACTTGGTTGTTCCTCCATTGCTGATTATTACCACCCGAATTATTATTCCAGTTATAGTTAAGATGGTTTTTCCATCTTGGGGCATAATAATTTGAATATGGGTTATTCTTCTTGTTATTTGTGGCATTCAAATGTTCTATTGATGCTTGATAATCTACCATTTGGCTTAATGAATTCTCTTCAATCATGGAAATTAGTTGAGAAAAATTCATTCCTAATTGGTCTAACAACTTGAAATTGCAGCAACTTGATTTGCTAACATAGTAAAATCATCAGATTCATGAATATTGGATACTTTCTTAGAATTCACCATCTCAGAATGCCATTGAAGATTATTGGTAGTAATTTCTTCAATTAAAGCAAAAGCGTCATGAAATGGTTTTGACATCAATAAACCACCAACAGGGACATCGATAACTGATTTAAGAGATCAAACTAATCTATTTTAAACAGTTTGAATTATTAACCAATCTGGTATAGCATGGTGTCAACACTTTCTTAAGAGTTCTTTAAATCTTTCCCATGCTTCATAAATAGATTCTCCTTCAAATTAATTAAAAGGTGTAGTATCATCTCTAAGCTTCATAGTTTTTTATGGTGGAAAATATTTAGCACAGAATTTTTGTGCTAAATCACCCCAAGTTCTTATAGATCCAGGTGCTAATGAATTCAACCACATCTTAGCCTTATCCCTCTGTGTGAGAGGAAATAACCTAAGACTTATGACATCTTCTGATACACCATCATATTTAAATATAGCACACAATTCTAGAAAATTTGCAAGATGTAACTTTGGATCTTTCGTTGGTGATCCCCCAAACTGATTATTTGATATCATTTGGATAATAGTAGGTTTAAGCTTAAATGAATTAGCCACTATAATAAGTTTTTGAATACTTCAATGAAGTTCATCTACAGTTGGTTTGGTATAATCTCTTAAAGGTCTAAACTCTTGTTGAATTTCAGCATTTTGATCAATTTGGTTTGCCATTTTTGTAACTTATTTGGAATTTCAAGATTTTTAATTTTTTTGATTTTTTTGATTTTTCTAATACTTCTCTCTATTTCAGAATCATAGGGCACTAGTCCTTTAGAACCTGAACTATGCATACACTAACATAAAAAAAATAAAACTAAACACACACAAAATAAAATACAATAACTTAAAGTTTAAATAAGACTTTCTAAAATAGAAGTTTGTTTTTAAATGAATAGATTCTTTACAATTTTCACTTCACATCCCTGGTAACGGCGCCAAAAACTTGATCCCAAAATTGCTTATATACAAAAATATAATAATAATTATGATTGTTTTTCACTTATATTTCCTTTTTTCACAACAAAATTGTTGGCGCTATTTTGGTTTGGAGGAGTTGCCCGTGAGAAGCTATCGGTCACCGGATTTGAAATCCCGTCGCCCGCTTCAGAAGGACGTTTCAATTTACATATATATTTAGTTTTAGAAAAATATGAAATCAAACTGGCCCCATATTTTTTCATAGTTTAAATGAAAGAGCGTTGTACCTCAAATCCTGTATCTATCCCAAAGGATAAACACAATACTTGAGGATGAGGCTAGATCAAATAAACTATGGAATATATGACATCCGTTTGGTCTCCAAAACCTTTATATTTACCGACAAGTTTCCCTATTTAATATAAAGAATTAAATAGGGTTTATATTAATTTGGGTTCGGACATGCTTCCTATAAGGGCAAGCCAGTATAGTTAATTACATCTTAAATGACCAAAGTCACCTAAGAAGACTCTCGATAAAAATCGAGAAATATTATCTTCAAGGAGTTTCAAAGAGTAAGAATTTTCAATGAGATCGAACGTAGAGGTGTGAAAGGGGATTGGTTCAAATTTGGAGCATTTTGTTGTAGAGTCTAAAGGAGAAAGAACTATAGGATGTCATAGATCCAAAGGAGAAACTCGGTGACTTCCTAAGCTATCCTAACGTTTGACTTTAATTTTGAGGAGAAATATTTAGGTGTTTCATCCCGCCAATTTATATTTTTTAGGGCTTACATTCGTGTGAAACAATCACAAAAATAGCCTAGAAGATGTGAGGATTTAGGTCGTGACGAACGATGACCTCAGAATACTAAGATGAGTTAGGGCTTCTATTGTATAGCAGGGCTATACAAAGGCCTAAAGATAAGGTACAGATTTATGTTGCATAAGCAAGAAACCTCAAAGTCCAATGGATTTGTTGTTTATATTTAAGGAATGAAGATTGGTTTAGCTGGGGAAGACAGGTTTTGTTGTTGAAGATGATCATGTTGCCCACCATGCTAGCTCCAAGCTCCTTGCCGCGATGAGTTTGAGTTCTCTAGTGTGTCAAGTTATGATGTTAAATCAGGTGGCCCTATGGTAGAAGTTCTTTAAATTTTATGGGGGTATATTAAAGTTGATTAGAGCGACACCGGTTAGGATCCTACGGTTCCCTCATTTTGGCACCACTATTTTCTATTGGATTAACTTGGTCCAAATGAATTTACTAAACTCAACTTAATGAGTTACATAATTTCATCTAGACCGTGGGAAGCCTCGTTAGCAACCGTAGGTTACCTACTCCAAGGAATTCCCGATCATCCAATAGAGATGTCTTAATTTTGTTAGAGTTGTAGTTTTTTTTGATGTTTGTGATTAATATTTGAGTTATTTTATATTTTGAATGTTGTGGTGATGAATTTTATCTTGTTTGATTTTAGTTTTAGTTTTGGTTTTGGTTTTTATTTTGTGGCTATCCTAATAGTTTTAGTTTTCATGCAGGGTGGCGTCATAGTTTAACATGCAAGTTTGCATGTCTAAAAGTACAGTATGAAAGTACAAGAAAGACAATGTTGAAAATAATAAAAGCGTGCCTGACTAGTTTTCTTGTTCCACCAGCTGAAACTCAAAGGCATGTTAAGGCAGTTAATATGAAACAGGGAAGTAAAATTTTGACGACCTATCTAACCCTAGGTCATATCTTGGTGGGTCCTTAGGAGTTTAATTAAGGATGATGTTGCCAAGCAAAATGTATTAAGCTTAGTGGATTTCGAGGTATCCAACATATCTAGAGAAAGAAGCAGGTCCGTGCTACTCTCTCGCTTCTTGGTGGAAAATCCCGAGCTCTTGGTATCCAACAAATCTAGAGAAAGAAACAGGTCCATGCTAGTCTCTCGCTGCCTGGTGGAAAATCCCGAGTTCTCTTAAACTTATTATGTTGCTTAATAATTCATCATGTAAATACCCTTAGTGCTCAATGAGCATTGATGTCTCAATTATCCTTAAGAGTAAGGTAATTATCATCTATAATTTAATTTTGAAGATTATGTGGGTGAAGACCCCTAAAAAGGCAAGTTAGTATTATTGGAACACTTAACCAAATTTTGGTCCTAATTAGGCTTGTAGTGTTTGAAGGACGTCTTAGTTTTAATTAATATTTATTTTCCTAATCCTCATTTAAATGAAACTTGCTTTAGCCTAAGTCACTACTAAGCCTTTAAGACCTAGGTGAGTGAGTGCCTTAGTCAATTTTGAAAAGGTTAAGCTTTAGGTGGTCATGAATCATGATTTGAATTTTATTTGAAAATCAAAATAAGGGTATTAAATTGATTAATTATTGACTTCAAAAGTCATAATCCCTAAGTCAGGATCATTTAATTTTAATAAACTTCCAAATTTTTAATGATTTAGAAATTTTCTAAATCCAGGATCATTTAATTTTAATAAACTTCCAAATCTTAATAATTTAGAAATTTATTACTAAGTTCAGGATCATTTAATTTTAATAAACTTCTAAATTTTAATAATTTAGAAATTTATTAACACTTGGATTTTATTTGAAAATCAAAATAGGGGTATTAAATTGATTAATTATTGGCTTCAAAAGTCATACCCCAGTCCAGGATCGTTTAATTTTAATAAACTTCCAAATTTTAATAATTTAGAAATTTATTAACTTATCGAGGATCATTTAATTTTTATAAACTTCCAAATTTTAATAATTTAGAAATTTATTAATCTTAATGAGGATCATTTAATTTTGATAAACTTTCAAATTTTAATAATTTAGAAATTTATTAATCTTAATTTGGGTTCATTTTAATTTTAATAAGCTTCCAAATTTTAATAATTAAAATGTATTAACTTATCTAGATCATTTAATTTCAATAAACTTCCAAATTTTAATAATTTAGAAATTTATTAACTTATCTTTTTTCAAGATAGGGGTATTAAATTGATTAATTATTGGCTTCAAAAGTCATACCCCACTTGGATTTTATTTGAAAATCAAAATAGGGGTATTAAATTGATTAATTATTGGCTTCAAAAGTCATACCCCAGTCCAGGATCGTTTAATTTTAATAAACTTCCAAATTTTAATAATTTAGAAATTTATTAACTTATCGAGGATCATTTAATTTTTATAAACTTCCAAATTTTAATAATTTAGAAATTTATTAATCTTAATGAGGATCATTTAATTTTGATAAACTTTCAAATTTTAATAATTTAGAAATTTATTAATCTTAATTTGGACTCATTTTTTTTAATAAACTTCCAAATTTTAATAATTTAGAAATTTATTTACTTATCTTTTCAATTAAGAAAGTGAGGTTGGTTTCTACCAATTAACCCCTTGTGTTTCAANGACCCCTAAGTCCTCGGTTCATTTTTTTTAATAAACTTCCAAATTTTAATAATTTAGAAA
Source organism: Phalaenopsis hybrid cultivar (assembly GCA_002079205.1). Classification (NCBI taxonomy): domain Eukaryota; kingdom Viridiplantae; phylum Streptophyta; class Magnoliopsida; order Asparagales; family Orchidaceae; genus Phalaenopsis; species Phalaenopsis hybrid cultivar. The sequence continues at coordinate 42,889 of JXCR01134490.1, forward strand.
TTTATTAACTTATCTTTTCAATTAAGAAAGTGAGGTTGGTTTCTACCAATTATCCCCTTGTGTTTCAAACATCCAAATTAAGATCAAAGGTTACCCATTTCCCTCCTTGTATTAAGCCTAAATGTTAATTAAGGCTAAATTTCCAAAATTACACATTTACCCCTAAGACTCTAACACTTCATAATTTATCAAATTCAATTCAAATGACTTTGAAATTTTTATCCTATCTCATTCATGGCTCAATTAAAACATGAGAGGAGAAAATGTGATTTTTAAAAATTTAATTTAATTTTTATAATTATTTTCATGTAAAAATAGGATCTTTCAAAGAAAATTTCTAACTTGACCAAGGTAATTCCTAATCCTTTGAAAATTTTATTAGAGGTAGACCTAAACTAAAGAAGCCTTTGCACTAAATTTTGTGATTTTTTGAATTTTATTTGAATTTTAAGAATTATTTTAAATTTTGGGGTGTTTATTNGATTTTTCAAAGAAAATTTCTAACTTGACGAAAGTAAATCCTAATCCTTTGAAACTTTTATTGGAGGTAGACCTAGACTAAGGAAGCCTCTGCACTAAATTTTGTGATTTTTTGAATTTTATTTGAATTTTAAGAATTATTTTAAATTTTGGGGTGTTTATTAAATATGAAATAATTTAAATGGGGAAAATTAAGTTTTATTTTTTTGAAAAATCTTCTTAAGGTCAAAGATCTAAGAGGAGAAAATTTTATATTTTTTCTAAGTTTTATTTGGTTTATTGGAATTATTTTTAGTGAAAANAAAATAATTTAAATGGGGAAAATTAAGTTTTATTTTTTGAAAAATCTTCTTAAGGTCAGAGATCTAAGAGGAGAAAATTTTATATTTTTTCTAAGTTTTATTTGGTTTATTGGAATTATTTTTAGTGAAAACCCATTTTTAGCCTTTAAAAATTATTTTTAAGCTTTAAAATTCAGTATCTTTATTTAGAAAATCAAGAAAAATATTCTAATTGTTCCTAAGTACTTAGGAAGCAATTTAGAATATTTTCATGAATTTTATTATTTTTGTGATTTTTATGGATTTTTAATTTTTTAAATATTTAAAATAGTTTAAAAAAAGAAGTTTTTACTTTAAATAGCTTTTTATTTTTAGAAAATACCCCTAATCACAAAGAACTAAAAAACCCCAGTTTTATGAATTTTTGAGTTTTATTTTGATTTTTAAAAATTATTTAAGTGCCAAAAATGTTATTTATCTTTAAAAATCAACTTAATTTACCAAATGAACTCAAAATGCTTTGAAAATTTTTTGGAGAGTTCTCGGGATCCTAATAATAGTGGAGATCAAAAATCAAGTCATTTTGTTGTTTTTATTTTTCAAAATTAATTATCTTAATGATTTAGGGTTTGTAAAGATTAGGTGTATTTCCAATGACTTGACTCATGAGAAATTTTTCTAATGGCTCTCTGGTCATTGTAAACCTCCCAAAATTTTCTTGGATTTTTCTAAGTAACCTATTAATTTCCATGATTATTTTAAGCAAATAATGCACATAAATTTGAAAAATATGATTCTCTGTCTAGGGACCTTGTCTGATTTTGGAAAAATTAGGGAATGTTCTCTAAGATAGACGCAACAATTTGTTAAAATTTCAAGCCATTGTGAGATTACTACATGCATGGAGATTAAAAACATCCAAATCAGTATTTAATTAATTAAAAATAAAATATGCATCAAATGGACTCCAATTTATTTTCACATTGTTTTCTTCTGTTCACTGAGTAGGAGGGTATTTTTACTTTGTTTTTATGATTTTTCTACACCGAGATATGAATTTTTAAAGAGTGGGATCATTTTTTGATTTTTTAAATTCCTTATTTATCTATTTAAACGCGCGGCGTTGACTGTATCCTCGGCAGCTCCAAAGGGACATGTGGCACACTTTGGTTGGATGTCGCCATCCATGTAGCAGCTGACTCGGCCCGCGGTTCATGTAAGGAAACGCTATCCGGCTCGATCTCCTTCGTCCATCCGATATACACGCGATCGGATGGCTCCCCATCATCATCCTCGATAGACTGATCTCGTGACCTTCCACACTAAAACCCTAAGATCTCAGCCTAGACTCAACCAAATCACCTTGGGTTTGATCCTATGAACTCATCTAAGTGAGACAAACATATTCGTACGGTAATCATGCAATTAAATTAAGCCTAATTAAATGGAGAATCAAAATAGGCTCGGGAGGAGGAGAAGTTTTATACCTTGGCTCTTAGAAGTGAAGCTTCAATCAGAGTTTCTTAGCACGTTGGTTGGGGTCCAATGAGGCTAGGGATTTAGCCTCTGGTCTTGGTGAAATACCTAGATCCAAATTCGACCAAGGCCGTTTTCAGGTGTTGTTCTAGAGCTATGCTAGGTGCTCTAGGGAAGGGAGATTTGATAGGGCTTTAGCTTCTCTCAATGTGGTGAAGGCGTGGGTGAGTTTAGTTTGAGTTTGGTGGAGTTCAGAGGTGTGGAGAGCTTTGTCCTGTCTCCGGCAAGGTTTTAAGCTCAAAAAATTGGGCCCCGGTAAGGGGATTCAGGGCAATGTAGTGGTTGGGTTGCACTGAGGAGGTCTCAAAGAGGCTTTGGGATCAATTTGGGGAAGTCTCTTAGAGTAATTTTCAGCTCTCCCTCCATGTCCATGGAGGGAAGCTTTTTATAAAAAAGGCTTTAGGCTTGCTGTCATGGCCAATTGGGGGGTGAAATGTGCTGCCTAAGTGGAGGGTAGAGAGGCTCTAAGCTTCAATTTGGATGATGTGGCCTCTAGGTTTGAATTGGGTTTAATACCATGGGGGTGGCTCTTGGTTTTGCCATTTTCCGTCCACTAGGCCGGCCGGCCGGCCAGCGGAGGTGGCTAGGGAGGTTAGGTGAGCCAGGGGAATATGTCAAAACAACTTAATGTATTTAGGCTTTATTTTGGCAAAAATATCCTAAGCTTAAGGAAATATGGCATGAAATCCCTTAATCTAGAGGACCTTTGGTCCATGTCTTAGTTTAGGTGGTTTTAAGAGGTTTAGGCTTGTCACTAGGGTCCAACTAATGGCTGTGGAGTCATTAATTTGGTGATTTTGGGGTGGTTAGGCAATCTTTAATGCTTGGGTTCAATGTGGGTTCAAGTGATCAAAGCTTGGGTTTTGGCTAGGTTAACCATGTCAATTGACCCAATTTATTGATCAATATTATGTATATGATTGTTATGATGATTTTTGGTGAAGGGTTGAAGTGATTTTGAGTTCAATTGATAGTTCAATTTGAGGGATTTATGAAATTTGGTCAATTTGGGCATGTTAGGCTAGACATGGGTCTAGGTTGAGCTAGCCTTGGGCTAAGTCCAAATTAAATGATTAAAATGTTTAAGGGAGATGTTTTTAAGATTTTTAATGAAGGGATGGAGTGGAAATTTTGGGGCTAAGGCCATCAATTTGGGGAGATTTTGAGACATGGCCAAATTGGTGCAAATTTGGGGCTTTTGGACTTACATTGAAATCAAATGAAATTAAGGCATTACTAAGGGCAATTGAAGGTTAATTTTGATTTATGGGGATGTTATAAAGGTTTTTCAACACAAATTGTGGCCAATTGAGTGGGCTATGGGTTCAATTTAGTGGAACAAAGTCATGGGGGCCAAAATTGGGGTTTTGATCTAAATCAAAATTATGTTCAAATGATGGACTAATTGAGCTTGGATTTGGTTTAGGTTGGTCACATCAAGAGTGTATTTGAGTTTACAATTGAAATTTGGGTAAAGTGATACCAATTTGATAAATATTTAAAGTGATTTGGGGAAAATATGGGCCTTTAAAGGGCAATTTGGGGGTTTTGATCAAAGATGGCCAAATTGGCCAAATTGAGTCATGTGATAGTTGAGAAAAATGAAATTGGAAATATTTGGGGGGTTTTGGGAATTTTTGGAATGTTTTGGAATTTTTGGGTAAGGAGGGATATTTTGGTAATTTGGCCAATTTTGATGATTTTGGGTAGTTTGGATGTTTTCAAGGTGTTTGAAATGATTTTTGAACCAAGTTGGGTATTTTGGGTAGATTTGAGAATTTTGGCCAAATTTAGGGTCCAAAAGATATCTAGGTAATTTGGGATAATTTTGGCGCAAAAGGCTAGGTTGGGTATCTTGGTAGAGTTGGAGTGCCAACCACCATCAATAAGCCATGAACCAATGGAAACCCCATTTTGGGTCCTCTATGTAGTGGTCTTAGCTAAGCCATAGCCCTAGGGCTAGTAGGTTTAGCCCCATTGGGTGTCCTCTATGTAGTGGTCTTAGCCAAACCCTAGCCAAGGGCTAATGTGTTTAGGGGACCACCTAAAGGGACCAAAGCCTAGAAATTCTGGGTTTAGGGTAGTGAGTGATTGTGAGCGTAAGTGATTGCAAGTGAGTGCCTTAGCCCTAGACCAACACCCAAGGTCAACCCTCAGGTCCGGTAGTCCTAAGGGTGACTCATCTTGAGTTCCTCCATAATGTCCCCACCTACTAAGTGCTAGAGGTTAGGACCAATATGTGGAACTTCAAGTTGAGTAAAGAGGAGTGTAGAATTTATAATGGCGAGGGTTACTTTTCTAGTTTTCTAAGAATAGTCAGTAGGAAAGTCCTATGGCTAGACTTTAGGCTACCATAGAGGAAAAACTAAACCTCAACCAAAAGTGAGGTCAACAAAAACCAAAAACTTTATCTTGATGAAAAATAAGAATTTAACTTTTAATTTATATATATTAGGATACTACGCAAGTATACGTATCGTTACCAAGTAATATAGGAGTTTTTGATTAAAACCTGAATATCAAACCAACAAGGAAGATATGCAATATGCACTTTTTGGAAAACTTTCTATTTTTAAAAAGACAATTATTGACATTTTCGCCATAAAGAAAGCTTAAATATTTTTGGTAATTTTTATATTTTCACAAAAACAAAACAAACTTAAAAAGATAACTTGAGTTTCTATAGAAGAAAAATACTAAATATGAAAATATCTTTCTTCTTATCATGAATCAACAATAAGTATAAGAATTTTATTGTGGAAGTATGCATATTGTGTTGTGCCAAATAGGAGCAGTAGTATTCTTTTCTCTTACTAGATATTCTATGAAGAACATTGGCTAATTTAAAGTTTGAATAGTTTTGAAGACCGGCTAGGCAGGGAAGATACTAGCTCTCACTCTAGAGTTCCCTCGATTCCCTCCACCTGGGGACTAACATCTCCTATCAAAACCTAAAAAGATAAACCGTGTTGGGGCCTTTAACCTGTCACATTAAAGTCCTCTAACTCTACACCCTTGAATGAATATTTCCCTATTTATTTTCTCTCAATCATATGAACTACATTCTCATTCATACAACCTCATATCATTCTTTCCAATTGTTGACTGAGACATTACAAGACCAGTTCATACATGTTCTCACAACAAATTTTAACATATGGATTGGCCAAATCAAGAAGTAAATAAAGTACATGGATTTAAATAATCACAACCTCTTCCAACATTAAAGATCAATACTCTCCACAACTTCCATCAATCACTTAATTACTTATCATTTTAAGAAGAAAGATAAAGAAAACTACTCAAAATCTATTGAGAAAACAAAACCACACATTTGCTTAAAAGTACAAATCATTGTCAAACCAACAACAAGTCTCAATTAAAACCAAATGTAGTCTAAAAAAAAAAGATAAAACTTATCTCAAGTCCTCTAACAAGAAACATAAAACTTATCTCAAGTCCTCCACCAAACTCTTGACGTTCCTTTGAATCTCTTCTCTTTTAAAACACTATGTTGACCTCACTTTTAGTGGTCTTAAGATAACATCCATAAACCAAACTCAACCTGAGGAACCTTATGATTTAAGATTCTTAGTCATATTTAAAAGACCTAGAATAATCATTGTGATCACTAAGATAAAGGTTTTACCAATATTGACTCTAAAACACTAAAAATTCAAATAAGCACTCTTTTTGACTTAATGATCAGATCGGTAGTGACAAACCCTAATGTGGTCAAATTTTGACTTAATGATTACAATAATAATCATAAAATCAACATTGACATCTAATTGATTCATGATCATAAAGTAATATAAGCTTTTTTTATTAACACCAGAATATCAAACCCATAGGGACAAAAGACAATATGCAAATAAAATCAGAGGAAATTAGATAGCAAATTGACTCAAACTTTAGATTCTATAATAGAAATGAAAATTTGATTATTTTTGTAATTTTTGCTAAATGAAAGTAAAGTAAACAAATAACTAAACTTAACTAGATATTTGTAAAATAAAGGCAATATAAATAAAATATCTTTTTCCTTATCATGAATGAGTAACAAGCATAGGAATTATGTTGTGGAAGTATTCAAATTGTGTTGTGACAAATAGGAGCAATAGAACTCTTTACCATTACTAGAGATGCTATAAATAACATTGGCTAATTTAAAGTTTGAATAGTCTTGAACACAGGTTAGTTAGGGAAGATACTATCTCTCACACTAGAGTTCCCTCTTCTACCTCCACCTGTAGAATAACATCTCGTATCAAAACCTAAAATAATAAATCAAATTACAGGCTTTATCTTGTCACTCTAAAGTCATCTACTTCTAAAACCGTTAAAGTTTGTTTCCATTTTTATTTGCACTAAAACATATGAATACATTCTCATCCATACAATCTCATGTGATTCTTACCATTAGTTGTTGAGGCAATACCACCTTCGATCTTACATGCTCTCACAACAGATACTAACATCTTAATTTTCCAAATCAAGAAGAAAATGAAGCGTAAGGTTTAAAATCATCACAACTTATTATAATATTAAAGATTAATACTTCACACAACTTCCATCTAATACTTAAATAACTTATCATTTTAANAGAAGTTTTCATTTTAAATAGCTTTTTATTTTTAGAAAATACCCCGACTCACAAAGAACTACAAAACCCCAATTTATGAATTTTTGAGTTTTATTTTGATTTTTAAAAATTATTTAAGTGCCAAAAATGTTATTTATCTTTAAAAATCAACTTAAGTTACCAAATGAACTCAAAATGCTTTTAAAAATTTTTGGAGAGTTCTCTGGATCCTAAATAATAGTGGAGATAAAAAATCAAGTCATTTTATTGTTTTTATTTTTCAAAATTAATTATCTTAATGATTTAGGGTTTGTAAGGATTAGGTGCATTTTCAATGACTTGACTCGTGAGAAATTTTTCTAAAGGCTCTCTGGTCATCGTAAACCTCCCAAAATTTTCTTAGATTTTTCTAAGCAACCTATTAATTTCCATGATTATTTTAAGCAAATAATGCACATAAATTTGAAAAATATGATTCTCTTTCTAGGGACCTTGTCTGATTTTGGAAAAATCAGGGAATGTTCTCAAAGATAGAGGCAACAATTGTTAAAATTTCAAGCCATTGTGAGATTACTACATGCATGGAGAATCAGAACATCCAAATCAGATTTTAATTAATTAAAAATAAAATATGCATCAAATGGACTCCAATTTATTTTCACATTGTTCTCTTCTGTTCACTGAGTAGGAGGGTATTTTTACTTTGTTTTTATGATTTTTCTACACCAAGATATGAATTTTTAAAGAGTGGGATCATTTTTTGATTTTTTAAATTCCTTATTTATCTATTTAAATGCGCGCCGTTGACTGTATCCTTGGCAGCTCCGAAGGCACAGGTGGCACACTTTGGTTGGGTGTCGTCATCCATGTAGCAGCTGACTCGGCTCGCGGTTCATGTAAGGAAACGCTAGCCGGCTCGATCTCCTTCGTCCATCCGATATACACGTGATCAGATGGCTCCCCATCATCATCCCCGATAGACTGATCTCGTGACCTTCCACACTAAAACCCTAAGATCTCAGCCTAGACTCAACCAAATCACCTTGGGTTTGATCCTATGAACTCGTCTAAGTGAGACAAACATATTCATACGGTAATCATGCAATTAAATTATGCCTAATTAAATGGAGAATCAAAATAGGCTCGGGAGGAGGAGAAGTTTTATACCTTGGCTCTTAGAAGTGAAGCTTCAATCAGAGGTTCTTAGCACGTTGGTTGGGGTCCAAGGAGGCTAGGGATTTAGCCTCTGGTCTTGGTGAAATGCCTAAATCCAAATTCGACCAAGGCCGTTTTCAGGTGTTGGTCTAGAGCTATGCTAGGTGCTCTGTGGATGGGAGATTTGATAGGGCTTTAGCTTCTCTCAATGTGGTGAAGGCGTGGGTGAGTTTAGTTTGAGTTTGGTGGAGTTTAGAGGTGTGGAGAGCTTAGTCCTGTCTCCGGCAAGGTTTTAAGCTCAAAAAATTGGGCTCCGGTAAAGGGATTCAGGGCAATGTGGTGGTTGGGTTGCACTGAGGAGGTCTCAAAGAGGCTTTGGGATAAATTTGGGGAAGTTTCTTATAGGAATTTTCAGCTCTCCCTCCATGTCCATGGAGGGGAGCTTTTAATAAAAAAGGCTTTAGGCTTGCTGTCATGGCCAATTGGGGGGTGAAATGTGTTTCCTAAGTGGAGGGTAGAAAGGCTCTAAGCTTCAATTTGGATGATGTGGCCTCTAGGTCTGAATTGGGTTTAATACCATGGGGGTGGCTCTTGGTTTGGCCATTTTCCGTCCACTAGGCTGGCCGGCCGGCTAGCGGAGGTGGCTAGGGAGGTCAGGTGAGCCAGGGGAATATGTCAAAACAACTTAATGTATTTAGGCTTTATTTTGGCAAAAATATCCTAAGCTTAAGTAAATATGGCATGAAATCCCTTAATTTAGAGGACCTTTGGTCCATGTCTTAGTTTAGGTGGTTTTAAGAGGTTTAGGCTTTCCACTAGGGTCCAACTAATGGCTATGGAGTCATTAATTTGGTGACTTTGGGGTGGTTAGGCAATCTTTAATGCCTGGGTTCAATGTGGTTTCAAGTGATCAAAGCTTGGGTTTGGGCTAGGTTAGCCATGTCAATTGACCCAATTTATTGATCAATATTATGTATATGATTGTTATGATGATTTTTGGTGAAGGGTTGAAGTGATTTTGAGTTCAATTGATAGGTCAATTTGAGGGATTTATGACATTTGGTCAATTTGGGCATGTTATGCTAGACATGGGTCTAGGTTGAGCTAGCCTTGGGCTAAGTCCAAATTAAATGATTAAAATGATTAAGGGAGATGTTTTTAAGATTTTAATGAAGGGATGGAGTGGAAATTTTGGGGCTAAGGCGATCAATTTGGGGAGATTTTGAGACATGGCCAAATTGGTGCAAATTTGGGGCTTTTGGACTTACATTGAAATCAAATGAAATTAAGGCATTACGAAGGGCAATTGAAGGTCAATTTTGATTTATGGGGATGTTATGAAGGTTTTTCAACATAAGTTGTGGCCAATTGAGTGGGCTATGGGTTCAATTTAGTGGAACAAAGTCATGGGGCCAAAATTTGGGTTTTGATCTAAATCAAAATTATGTTCAAATGATGGACTAATTGAGCTTGGATTTGGTTTAGGTTGTTCACATCAAGAGTGTATTTGAGTTTACAATTGAAATTTGGGTAAAGTGAGACAAATTTGATAAATATTTAAAGTGATTTGGGGAAAATATGGGCCTTTAAAGGGCAATTTGGGGGTTTTGATCAAAGATGACCAAATTGGCCAAATTGATTAATGTGATAGTTGAGAAAAATGAAATTGGAAATATTTGGGGGGGTTTGGGAATTTTTGGAATTTTTTGGATTTTTTGGAATTTTTGGGTAAGGAGGGGTATTTTGGTAATTTGGCCAATTTTGGTGATTTTGGGTAGTTTGGATGTTTTCAAGGTGTTTGAAATTATTTTTGAACCAAGTTGGGTATTTTAGGTAGATTTGAGAATTTTGGCCAAATTTAGGGTCCGAAAGGTATCTGGGTAATTTGGGATAATTTTGGGGCAAAAGGCTAGGTTGGGTATCTTGGTAGAGTTGGAGTGCCAACCACCATCAATAAGCCTGGAACCAATGGAAACCCCATTTTGGGTCCTCTATGTAGTGGTCTTAGCTAAGCCATAGCCCTAGGGCTAGTAGGTTTAGCCCTATTTTTTGTCCTCTATGTAGTGGTCTTAGCCAAATTCTAGCCAAGGGCTAATGGGTTTAGGGGACCACCTAAAGGAGTCTCCCAAAAGTATCAAGGGACCAAAGCCTAGAAATTCTGGGTTTAGGGTAGTGAGTGATTGTGAGCTTAAGTGATTGCAAGTGAGTGCCTTAGCCCTAGACCAACACCCAAGGTCAACCCTCAGGTCCGCTAGTCCTAAGGGACTCATCTTGAGTTCGTCCATAATGACCCCACATACTAAGTGCTAGAGGTTAGGACCAATATGTGAAACTTCAAGTTGAGTAAAGAGGAGTGTAGAATTTTTAATGGTGAGGGTTACTTTTCTAGTTTTCTAAGAATAGTCAGTAGGAAAGTCCTATGGCTAGACTTTAGGCTACTATAGAGGAAAAACTAAACCTCAACCAAAAGTGAGGTAAACAAAAACCAAAAACTTTATCTTGATGAAAAATAAGAATTTAACTTTTAATTTATACATATTGGGATACTACGCAAGTGTACGTATCCTTAGCAAGTAATACAGGAGTTTTTGATTAAAACCTGAATATCAAACCCACATGGAAGATATGCAATATGCACTTTTTGGAAAACTTTCTATTTTTAAAAAGACAATTATTTAAATTAAAGACATTTTTCGCATAGAGAAGGCTTAAATATTTTTGGTAATTTTTATATTTTCACAAAAATAGAACAAACTTAAAAAGATAACTTGAGTTTCTATAGAAGAAAAACACTAAATATGAAAATATCTTTCTTCTTATCATGAATCAACAATAAGTATAAGAGTTTTATTGTGGAAGTATGCATATTGTGTTGTGCCAAATAGGAGCAGTAGTATTCTTTTCTCTTACTAGATATTCTATAAAGAACATTGGCTAATTTAAAGTTTGAATAGTTTTGAAGACCGGCTAGGCAGGGAAGATACTAGCTCTCACTCTAGAGTTCCCTCGATTCCCTCCACCTAGGGGGGACTAACATCTCCTATCAAAACCTAAAAAAATAATTCGTGTTGGGGCCTTTAACCTGTCACATTAAAGTCCTCTAACTCTACACCCTTCAATGAATATTTCCCTATTTATTTTCACTCAATCATGAACTAAATTCTCATTCATACAACCTCATGTCATTCTTTCCAATTGTTGACTGAGACATTACGAGACCGGTTTATACATGTTCTCACAACAAATTTTAACATCTGGATTGGCCAAATCAAGAAGTAAATAAAGTACTCATGTTCTCACAACAAATTTTAACATCTGGATTGGCCAAATCAAGAAGTAAATGAAGTGCATTGATTTAAATCATCACAACTTCTTCGAACATTAAAGATCAATACTCTCCACAACTTCCATCCAAAACTAAAATCAATACAACCTCTTCCAACATTAAAGATCAATACTCTCCACAACTTCCATCAATAACTTAATTACTTATCATTTTAAGAGGAAAGATAAAGAAAACTACTCAAAATCTATTGAGAAAACAAAACCACACTTTTGTTTAAAAGTACAAATCATTGTCAAACCAACAACAAGTCTCAATTAAAACCAAAAGTAGTCTAACAAAAAAGATAAAACTTATCTCAAGTCCTCTAAAAAGAAAGATAAAACTTATGTCACTTTTAGTGGTCTTAAGATAACATCCATAAACCAACTCAACCTGAGGAATCTTATGATTTAAGATTCTCAGACATATTTAGAAGACCTAGAATAATCATTGTGATCACTAAGATAAAGGTTTTACCAATATTGACTTCTAAAACACTAAAAATTCAAATAACCCTCAAAGCACTCTTTTTGACTTAATGATCAGATCAGTAGTGACAAACCCTAATGTGGTCAAATTTTGACTTAATGATTACAATAATAATCATAAAATCAACATTCACACTTGATTGATTCAATTGGTCAACTTTGACAAATAGTCATTTTTGTCAAACTGGTCAATTTTGAGCAATTTGGACTAGTGAATCAGTCCAAACCCTAAAATGGTCAATATGAAACCTTTGATCATAAAGTAATATAAGCTTTTTTTATTAAGACCAGAATATCAAACCCATAGGGACAAAAGACAATATGCAAATAAAATCAGAGGAAATTAGATAGCAAATTCACTCAAACTTTAGATTCTATAATAGAAATGAAAATTTGATTATTTTTGTAATTTTTGCTAAATGAAAGTAAAGTAAACAACTAACTAAACTTAACTAGATATTTGTAAAATGAAGGCAATATAAATAAAATATCTTTTTCCTTATCATGAATGAGTAACAAGCATAGGAATTATGTTGTGGAAGTATTCAAATTGTGTTGTGACAAATAGGAGCAATAGAACTCTTTACCATTACTAGAGATGCTATAAATAACATTGGCTAATTTAAAGTTTGAATAGTCTTGAAGACAGGTTAGTTAGGGAAGATGCTATCTCTCACACTAGAGTTCCCTCTTCTACCTCCACTTGTAGAATAACATCTTGTATCAAAACCTAAAATAATAAATCAAATTACGGGCTTTATCTTGTCACTCTAAAGTCATCTACTTCTAAAACCTTTAAAGTTTGTTTCCATTTTTATTTGCACTAAAACATATGAATACATTCTCATCCATACAATCTCATGTGATTCTTACCATTAGTTGTTGAGGCAATACCACCTTCGATCTTACATGCTCTCACAACAGATACTAACATCTTAATTTTACAAATCAAGAAGAAAATCATGCATAAGGTTTAAAATCATCATAACTTATTATAATATTAAAGATTAATACTTCACACAACTTCCATCTAATACTTAAATAACTTATCATTTTAAGGAAAAAAGATAAAGAAAACTACTCAGAATTTATGGAGAAAACACAACCACACTTAAATTTAAAAGTATAAGTCATTAAAACAAATAAGAAATCTAAATTAAAACTAAATATAGTCACAAAGATAAAAACTTATCTCAAATCCCCCCACCAAACTCTTGANGATAAAATAAACTACTCAGAATTTATGGAGAAAACACAACCACACTTAAATTTAAAAGTAGAAGTCATTAAAAAAAATATGAAATCTAAATTAAAACTAAATATAGTCACAAAGATAAAAACTTATCTCAAATCCCCCCACCAAACTCTTGAAGTCCCTTTGAATCTCTTCCTTCCCTAAAATTACAAACTATCACTCAAAATAAAAAGAAAATGGGGCGGCGACGTGTGTAGAAGAGTCTCTAGAAAAGAAGAAAATAGAGAGAGAGAGATAGTGTTCTTCAATTCAAGTCTTCTTTTATAATTTTCCCAAAGGTGCTTCGGTGTCTCGATGCTATCATAACTGGTGTTGTCAATGTTTTCTTCATTCTCATCGATAAGTTCATCAAGCTGAAATACAATTTGAGGATCGGTGTGGGAATCAAGATTGGAGTTATATTGACCAAAGTCAGTTACATTATCATATGAGACAGTTAGAATGTAGCCAAAATCATAATCATTATATTCAAATGACCCCAATGGGGCAACGAGATAATCATACATGGTTAGGGGTTCAAGGATTTTCTTTCCAAACTTTGAGATAACAAATCTAGTAGAGGCAGCCCCTATCCTACCCCCAAGTTATCGACATTCATGAAGATGCTCTTCTTCTTCTCCGCTAGTGGTGATTTCTATGGTGAAATCTTTTACTTTTACTGGGCTGGCTGTAGACTCTAGATGGTTGCCTATGCTAAAGCGGTCTGAATCTAGTTCAATATCTTCTATGATGATTTTATCCAAACTGTGCTCCATCTATCTTTCTTTGAATACAGATCTATCAGAGAGATTTGATAGGCCGAAATCATATTAAAAAAACCTCTTTTAGGATCTTTTAAACATTTTTTGGTTATTATTACATTTCCTTCTTTACGATTCCTCTCGAGCCACTCCTTGAAACTGAAACAACCCTCTATTGTGTGTCCCAACATCCTGGATAGAGGGTAGAAATTGGGATGATCCTTCTTGTGAACTTCTTTTGGCTTCTTTGGATCTGGAAATCTGAACTTGGGAATCTTCCTTAAATTTCTGAACATCTTGGGTATAGCTTCATCCTTAAAAGAATACACCCTTATCATCCGATCTAAAAAAGTTGGACCCCTACTGCCATCTGCCCTGTACGGTCATCTCTGGTATAGCTGTTGGTTAGACTGGCCATACTACTACGTCTGCTGTTGCTGCTGAGGTTAAATATTCTATGATAACTATTGGGAACTTTGATTAGATTGCTCGGCTTAAATCATCATCTGTTGCTTCCCTTTAACAATTTTCCCTCGAACACTCTGGCTGGTCTGGGCATGTCAGCCTTTTTCTAAGACTCCATGTGGTTGAGTTCTTCTTGTAGGCTGCTAGCCTTGCTTAACAATTTCTTGAGAACTTGATGGTGAGTCCCTTAAGCATGAAATCTACCTGTCCATGGATGCTTTTGAGTAGAATCTCAATCTCATGTTCTTCCTATAGGTGAGGCTTGTATTTCAAGCTTAGGTTTCTCCACCTCATGATGTAATCCACCAAAGTCTCATTAATCTTTTGCCTTTGCACTAAGAGATCTCCAATAGTCACATTATGTTGTGCTCCAGCAAATATCTTCATGAACAAGTGCTCTAAGTCATCAAATGTCTTTGCTGATCAGTTGGGCAATTCAGCATGCTAATCAATTGCTATCCCTAGCAGGCTACTGACAAACTGATGGAAGAGCATGCCTCCACTACCTCTCGCATTGCAACAACTAGCTTAGAAATGGACTATACACTGACAGGGATTTTTGTTCCCATCGAAGGTCATAAATTTTGGTGACACAAAATTATTAGGGTAGGGCACGACATCAAACTCCTCTGGGTATGGTCTACCGTTTAAAATTGATGCAACACCATTAGATTGGGTTAAGGCCTACCAAACTTGTTGTTCAACCATCTGCTTGATATCTTTCTCTGGTATTATAGTCTAGGTGGAATTTTTCTTTTGATGGTCATCTCTGTTGGTGGAAGCAAATTCTCTCCTTTCATTGGTAATGTGTATAGTCTCAAGTTGATTTCCCTCTGACAAAGTCATTTGCTATGATTGTGATTGCTCGTGCATTGTAGCCATGGTGGCAGAGATTTCCACCATTCTTTTCTACATCTGGTTGTTCTTTTCATCTCTTAATAAAACAACTCTATGTAAATCATCAAAGTTGTTCCCTTCCATAGGCGGTTGGGCTTCACGTGAGGATGTAACGGCTCTAGTCGCAATGACATTATTATTCATAAAGTCCTCATCAAGATAATCATTAAAATTGAAATCTTCATCCTCTATAGCTACTCTGCGCTCTTTGGCTAAGTCAAAAATCTCGGCTCTGATCCTTTCAATTTTTTCTTCAATCATTCTTTCCTGGATTTTCATGAGATCCGGAGGAATCTCCTGAACATCCTCCCTCTAAACATCAGACTTGGTAACAATGGCTATAATGGCACCAGATACTTTGGACTTTTGCTTTATTGCACAATCTTGCCATGTGGGCTCATCAAACTGTACTGGCAGAATGATCTTGGGTACCTATACCTTCTTCTCCGACGGTGATGTCTTGAGACCGAGTGTTTCAATAAGGACATCGGTGTGTCGGAGAGAGGCACGTTTCCTATAGTGCAGACCAAATACAACACTGGGTGACTTCTTCACTTTTTTTCTTTTTTGGAACATTCTTATGAGCAACAACTGATAGCATCCTCAGACCAAGATGTGACTTGGTCGGTCGACGTCCTGCAGACCTTGGAGCAGCAGTGATAAAAAAGTTGGTGGTAGTGATGATAGTAACAATTAAGCTTCCTAGACAAAATTTGATGGTAATGTGAGCTGGAAAAACTTCAGCTAATCTTTGAGACCGTTGGACAGATCTAACATCCTTCAAAATTTCTGTTATCATTAAAGGGGATGTCGTACATCCCACCCGCTTAATTAGCTCAACAACTAAACATCCTTCTTTGAATGTTAATCTCTAAAATATTATGCTGACTTTGGTGATAGGATTGGGGTTCTTCCTTTCCTAATCACAAGCACGAAGTAATGGTAAAGTAGCAGCAATCTTTTGAATACTTTAATACCCATTAGTACCCATAGAGGAGTGTTTTGTCTTTAAGGATTGGCTCAAGAAAATATTAAAGAAGGGAATATAACGATCCCGAAAGAATATTTAAAAGAACCTAAAAAAGGATAAATAAATATGATTTTGACTGAGTCAATCACTCTGATCAACCGATATACTGGACAAGATGGGTGGACTATATTATGGAGCAAATCATCCAAGAAATTACTGAATCAGATTTAGTATGCATCAAAATAAACTCTCGTTTAGAGTCTTCAGCCTACCAAGCCCAAGATGAAGATTTCACCAGGAGATCTATCATCATCAAAGATAAAGATGAAGAACACCATCTTGAAGACCGATAGCATGGGGGGTAGGATAGGGGCTGCCTCTACTAGATTAGTTTTCTCACATTCAGGGAAGAAAATCCTCGAACCCTTGACCTTGTATGATTATATTTTTACCCCTCTAGGGTCTTATGAATATAATAATTATGATTTCGGCTACATTTTAACTGTTTCTACTAATAATATAATCGATTATGACCAATCTACTTTTGATCTTGATTCCAAAAACAAACCTCAAATCATACTAGAGTCTGACGAACTCATCAACAAGACTGAAGAAAATGTTGACAATACCACTTATGATAGCAGCAGAAGTGAGGAACAATCCTCGAGCACTACGGTGTACCACTTGCCATCAACTTAGATCTTTCCGACAAAGAAGAAACACCAAAAAATTCAATAATGATATCTCAAGAAGAAGAAATTACAGAGGTAACTTTAAGGAGCGAGAGAATATTACCCTCAAGAATAGCTCCAGCAAATAAAGGAAAGCAAAAAGTAACTAAAGAAGAACTACCTCTACCAGTGGAAGAACCACATAACCAAGAGAAAATTGGAAGATCATACAAAGCTAGCTCATCTTAGGAAGTTGTCGGCCAGATTAAGCATCTACAATGCTCTAATCCTATCAAAGGAGATGAGAGAGAGTCTCTGGTTACAGCTCTGCTTTATCCAGAAATTTGCTTAGCCCAGTTGGCCAGCACATCCTCAGATGAAGTTTGCTCTTTGAAGGAATAGTCTAGAGTAATCTTCACAGATGAAGATTTGAAGCTCGGTACCGCCGACCACAATCATCTGCTCTATATCTTCGTTAACATCGACAAATTTGTGTTGTCCAGAGTTTTAGTAGATCTTGGAGCATCCCTCAACTTGATGAGTCTACAGATATTGTCAAATTTGGACATTGAAACCCAAGAGCTTACGACCGATAAAATGATGTTAAGAGGGTTCAACCAAAAGGGAAAGAGACCCCTTGGATCAATTACATTACTTATGAAACTTGGAGAACTAGTAACAACTTCTAAGTTCCATATAATCGACGTCGAGACCTCTTTCACTAGGTTTATGTCTTTGTCAACCAATCTTTAAATTTGGGTCTAGACATTTCACCAAAGTAAGAGGTTCAATCCCTAGCCTCCTTGGACCTCCAAGAACATGTCGAGTACCTCTGATTGAAGCTTCCCTTCTCAGAGCAAAGGTATAATCCTCCCCACTGTCCCAAGCTTGTTTTGATTCTACACTTGCATAGATCCAATTTCATGTGATGTTAGCGATATAGATAGGTTCTTCTAGGCTAGATGAGTCTTTAGAAACAAACCTCGGTCAATTTGGTTAAGTGTAGCTCAAGTTCTTAAGCTTAGAAGGTGGACAACTCTCGGGATGAACCAGACGGGGACGTAGACTCACGGTCGTTGGATGGCGCGTGTATCAAATGGATGGGTGAGATGAATCCGGACAGTGCTTCAGTACATAAAGCGCAAGCCCTGTCAGCACGGAGTCGAAAGGCTGCGTCCAATCAGAGCACGCCACGCAAGCCTTCAAAGTCGTCATGTGATGTCGTGGCCACACGTGGTTTATGTAGGAAAATAGGATTTAATTAATTCAGAAAATATCCCCTAACTTCACAAATCCATATCTTGGTGTAGAAAAGTCCGAAAAATAAAAGAAAAATATCTTAGTGCTTCGTGAACATAGGAGAACAATGTGGAAATGGTTTGAGGTTTTTTTAATGCATATTTTATTTTTAATTAATTAAATATTTTTTGAGTATTTTTATTCTCCATGCATTCAAATATTTCAACATGGCATGCCATTTGGGTCATTTGTAGCCTCTATCATGGGGAATCTTCCATGATTTTTCCAAAGTGAGAGGAGACCCCTATGACGAGATATGTATTTTTCAAGTTTAAGTCTATTATTTGCATAAATTAATCATAGTAATTAGCATGTTGCTTAGAAAAATCTAAAAAAAATTTTGGTAGATTCACTGTGACTAGAGAACCCTAGGAAAATTTTTCATGAGCTAAGTCATTAAAAACACATCTAATTTTTACAAAACCCTAAAATACAAAAAAAATTAATTTGGGAAAAAAACATCTAAATGGCTTAAATTTAATTCTAGACTGCAATTTAGAGTTCTAAGGACTCCCCATAAAAATTTCAAAATATTTGGAGTTCATTTGATAACCTAATTTAATTTTCAAAAGTTAAAGGCCTCTTTTAACACTTAAAATAATCATAATAAAAAAAATATAACTCAAAAAATTATAAAATTGGTTTTTGGGAGTTCTCGGTGATCAGAGGAATTTTTTAAAAATAAAATTGTAATTAAAGTAAAAATTTCATTTTAAGCATATTTTAAATTTTTAAATGATGAAAAATTAATAAAAATCACAAAATTAATAAAATTTATGAAAATGTTCTAAATTGTTTTCTAAGCCCTCAGGAGCAATTGAAATATTTTTCCTAATTTTCTAATTGAAGATATTGAATTTTAAAGCTCAAAATTAATTTTTAAAAGCTAAAATGGATTTTCCATAATTTCCCACTAAAAAAATTCTAATAAGTCAAAGAAAAATTAGAAGAAATGTAAAATTTATTTTTCTGAGTTTCCTGACTTTTAGGAGATTTAATAAAAATATAAAACTTAATTTTCCAAATTCAAAATATTTTATAATTAATTAACACTCTATAAATTAAGATAAATCTAATATTTCAAATAAAAATAAAAAAATCATGAACTTTTTTCCAAGTGGTTCTCTAGTCTAAGTCTACCTGCGGTAAAAATTTCAAGTGATTAGGCTTTTCCTAGGTCAAGTTATTGAATTTTCTTTAAAAAATCCTATTTTTGCATGTAAATAACTATATAAATTAAATTAAATTTTAAAAAATCACATTTTTCTCATCTGATGTCTTAATTAACCCATGAGTGAGGTAGGATAAAGATTTCAAATTCATTTGAATTAAATTTGATGAATTATGAAGTGATAGAGCCTCAAGGGCAAGTGTATAGTTTTGGAAATTTAGTCTTAATTAACATTTAGGCTTAATTCAAGAAGGGGAAATGGGCTATCTTTGATCTTAATTAACATGTTCAAATGATTGAAACACAAGAAATTAATTGGTAGAAACCAATCTCATTTTTCTTAATTACAGAATAAANTTAAAAAAAAATTTGGTAGATTCACTGTGACCAGAGAATCCTAGGAAAATTTGTCATGAGATAAGTCATTAAAAACACATCTAATTTTTACAAAACCCTAAAATAAAAAAAAAAAATTGGGAAAAATAAACATCTAAATGGCTTAAATTTAATTCTAGACTGTAATTTAGAGTTCTAAGGACTCCCCATAAAAATTTTAAAATATTTGGAGTTCATTTGATAACCTAATTTAATTTTCAAAAGTTAAAGGCCTCTTTTAACACTTAAAATAATCATAATAAAAAAAATATAACTCAAAAAATTATAAAATTGGTTTTTGGGAGTTCTCGGTGATCAGAGCAATTTTTTAAAAATAAAATTGTAATTAAAGAAAAAAATTCATTTTAAGCATATTTTAAATTTTTAAATGATGAAAAATTAATAAAAATCCCAAAATTAATAAAATTTATGAAAGTGTTCTAAATTGTTTTCTAAGCCCTCAGGAGTAATTGAAATATTTTTCCTAATTTTCTAATTAAAGATATTGAATTTTAAAGCTCAAAAATAATTTTTAAAAGCAAAAATGAATTTTCCATAATTTCCCACTAAAATAATTCTAATAAGTCAAAGAAAAATTAGAAGAAATGTACAGTTTATTTCTCTGAGTTTCCTATCTTTAAGGAGATTTAATAAAAATATAAAACTTAATTTCCCAAATTTAAAATATTTTATAATTAATTAACACTCTATAAATTAATATAAATCTAATATTTCAAATAAAAATAAAAAAATCACGAACTTTTTTCCAAGTGGTTCTCTAGTCTAAGTCTACCTGCGGTAAAAATTTCAAGTGATTAGGCTTTTCCTNACTGACTTTGGTGATAGGATTGGGGTTCTTCCTTTCCTAATCACAAGCACTAAGTAATGGTAAAGTAGCAGCAATCTTTTGAATACTTTAATACTCATTAGTACCCATAGAGGAGTGTTTTGTCTTTGAGGATTCGCTCGAGAAAAATATTAAAGAAGGGAATATAACGATCCCAAAAGAATATTTAAAAGAACCTAAAAGAGGTTAAATAAATATGATTTTGACTGAGTCAATCACTCTGATCAACCCATATACTGGACAAGATGGGTGGAGTATATTATGGAGCAAATCATCCAAGAAATTACTGAATCAGATTTAGTATGCATCAAAATAAACTCTCGTTCAGAGTCTTCAGCCTACCAAGCCCAAGATGAAGATTTCACCAGGAGATCTATCATCATCATAGATAAAGAAGAAGAAGAACACCATCGTGAAGACCGATAGCATGGGGGGTAAGATAGGGGCTGCCTCTACTAGATTAGTTTTCTCACATTCAGGGAAGAAAATCCTCGAACCCCTAACCTTGTATGATTATATTTTTACCCCTCTAGGGTCTTATGAATATAATAATTATGATTTTGGCTACATTTTAACTATTTCTACTGATAACATAATCAATTATGACCAATCTAATTTTGATCTTGATTCCCAAAACAAACCTCAAATCATACTTGAGTCTGACGAACTCATTAACAAGACTGAAGAAAAGATTGACAATACTACTTACGATAGCACCAGAAGTGAGGAACAATCCTCGAGCACTATGGTGTACCACTTGCCATCAACTTAGATCTTTCCGAAAAAGAAGAAACACCAAAAAAATTCAACAATGATATCTCAAGAAGAAGAAATTACAGAGGTGACTTTAAGGAGCGAGAGAATATTACCCCCAAGAATAGCTCCAACAAATAAAGGAAAGCAAATAGTAACTAAAGAAGAACTACCTCTACCAGTGTAAGAACCACATAACCAAGAGAAAATTGGAAGATCATACAAAGCTAGCTCATCTTAGGAAGTTGTCGGCCAGATTAAGCATCTACGATGCTCTAATCCTATCAAAGGAGATGAGAGAGAGTCTCTGGTTACAGCTTTGCCTTATCCAAAAATTTGCTTACCCCAATTGGCCAGCACATCCTCAGATGAAGTTTGCTCTCATAAGAAAAAGTCTAGGGTAACCTTCACAGATGAAGATTTGAAGCTCGGTACCGCTGACCACAATCATCTGCTTTATATCTCCGTTAACATCGACAGATTTGTGTTGTCCAGAGTTTTAGTAGATCTTGGAGCATCCCTCAACTTGATGAGTCTACAAATATTGTCAAATTTGGACATTGAAACCCAAGAGCTTACGACCGATAAAATGATGTTAAGAGGATTCAACCAAAAGGGAAAGAGAGCCCTTGGATCAATTACATTACTTATGAAACTTGGAGAACTAGTAATAACCACTAAGTTCCATATAATCGACGCCGAGACTTCTTTCACTAGGGTTATGTCTTTGTCAACCAATCTTTAAATTTGGGTCTAGGCATTTCACCAAAGTAAGAGGTTCAATCCCCAGCCTCCTTGGACCTCCAAGAACATGTCGAGCACCTCTGATTGAAGCTTCCCTTCTCAAAGCAAAGGTATAATCCTCTCCACTGTCCCAAGCTTGTTTTGATTCTACACTTTCATAGATCCAATTTCATGTGATGTTAGTGATATAGATAGGTTCTTCTAGGCTAGATGAGTCTTTAGAAACAAACCAAGGTCGATTTGGTTAAGTGTAGCTCAAGTTCTTAAGCTTAGAAGGTGAACAGCTCTCGGGATGAACCAGACGGGGATGTAGACTCACGGTCGTTGGATGGCGCCTGTATCAAATGGACGGGTGAGATGAATCCGGACAGTTCTTCAGTACATAAAGCGCAAGCCCCGTCAGCGATGAGTCGGAAGGCTGCGTCCAATCAGAGCGCGCCACGCAAGCCTTCAAAGTCGTCACGTGATGTCGTGGCCACACGTGGTTTAAGTAGGAAAATAGGATTTAATTAATTTAGAAAATATCCCCTAACTTCACAAATCCATATCTTGGTGTAGAAAAGTCAGAAAAATAAAAGAAAAATGTCTTAGTGCTTCGTGAACATAGGAGAACAATGTGGAAATGGTTTGAGGTTTTTTTAATGCATATTTTATTTTTAATTAATTAAATATTTTTTGAGTATTTTTATTCTCCATGCATTCAAATATTTCAACATGGCATGCTATTTTGGTCATTTGTAGCCTCTATCATGGGGAATCTTCCATGATTTTTCCAAAGTGAGAGGAGACCCCTATGACGAGATATGTATTTTTCAAGTTTAAGTCTATTATTTGCATAAATTAATCATAGTAATTAGCATGTTGCTTAGAAAAATTTAAAAAAAAATTTGGTAGATTCACTGTGACCAGAGAATCCTAGGAAAATTTGTCATGAGATAAGTCATTAAAAACACATCTAATTTTTACAAAACCCTAAAATAAAAAAAAAAAATTGGGAAAAATAAACATCTAAATGGCTTAAATTTAATTCTAGACTGTAATTTAGAGTTCTAAGGACTCCCCATAAAAATTTTAAAATATTTGGAGTTCATTTGATAACCTAATTTAATTTTCAAAAGTTAAAGGCCTCTTTTAACACTTAAAATAATCATAATAAAAAAAATATAACTCAAAAAATTATAAAATTGGTTTTTGGGAGTTCTCGGTGATCAGAGCAATTTTTTAAAAATAAAATTGTAATTAAAGAAAAAAATTCATTTTAAGCATATTTTAAATTTTTAAATGATGAAAAATTAATAAAAATCCCAAAATTAATAAAATTTATGAAAGTGTTCTAAATTGTTTTCTAAGCCCTCAGGAGTAATTGAAATATTTTTCCTAATTTTCTAATTAAAGATATTGAATTTTAAAGCTCAAAAATAATTTTTAAAAGCAAAAATGAATTTTCCATAATTTCCCACTAAAATAATTCTAATAAGTCAAAGAAAAATTAGAAGAAATGTACAGTTTATTTCTCTGAGTTTCCTATCTTTAAGGAGATTTAATAAAAATATAAAACTTAATTTCCCAAATTTAAAATATTTTATAATTAATTAACACTCTATAAATTAATATAAATCTAATATTTCAAATAAAAATAAAAAAATCACGAACTTTTTTCCAAGTGGTTCTCTAGTCTAAGTCTACCTGCGGTAAAAATTTCAAGTGATTAGGCTTTTCCTAGGTCAAGTTATTGAATTTTCTTTAAAAAATCCTATTTTTGCATGTAAATAACTATATAAATTAAATTAAATTTTAAAAAATCACATTTTTCTCATCTAATGTCTTAATTGACCCATGAGTGAGGTAGGATAAAGATTTCAAAGTCATTTGAATTAAATTTGATGAATTATGAAGTGATAGAGCCTCAAGGGCAAATGTATAGTTTTGAAAATTTAGTCTTAATTAACATTTAGGCTTTATTCAAGAAGGGGAAATAGGCTATCTTTGATCTTAATTAACATGTTCAAATGATTTAAACACAAGAAATTAATTGGTAGAAACCAATCTCATTTTTCTTAATTACAGAATAAATTTTCAATTTCCTAAACTATTAAAATTTAGAAGACTATTAAATTAAATAATCCTAGATTTAGGGGTATGATTTTGGATGTTAATAACTCACTAATTTAATACCCCTATTTGGTGTTCAAATGATATTCAAATGTTTTGATAGTGAATTATTATCACTTAAAATTCAATTTCTTTCAACAATTAATAATATATCCACCAAGGTCTTAAGGGCTTAGTAGTGACCTAGGCTAAATCAAATTTGGTTAAATGAGGATTAGAAAAGTGAATATAAATAGAAATTTAACACCTTGAAAATACAAGTCCAAGTTAAAACTAAAATTGGCTACGTGTCTTAATAACATTAACTTGCCCCTTTAAGGGTCTTCACCCACATAATTCTCAAATTAAATGACAATTGATAATCACCTTACTCTCAGGAATAATTGAAACGTCATTATTTGTTGAGCATTGGAGGTATTAACAAGATGAATTTTTAAGAAACATAATAAGTTTAAATGAGCTCGAGACTTTTCACTAGGTGAGAGGGAAGCATGGATCTGCTTCTTTCTCCTAACCTTTTGGATACTTCGGAGGTCTACTAAACTTAGTATATTTTTCTTAATAAAATAATCCTTAATCGAATTAGTGAGGGTTCACCAAGATATGATTTAGGATTTGGTAGATCTCCAGAACCTTATTTCCCCACTTTACATAAAATGCTTTTAATATATAAATACTTTTGCATGCATTTTGAGTTTCAGTTGAAGATGACTGGAAGATCATCCAGATACGCTTTTATTGTAACTTATTTTACCTGCATTTTTAGTTTCCTATACTTTACTTTCCAGTACGTTACTGTACTTACTCAAATGCTTGTATGAATAAAAACACAAACTTGCATGTTAAACAACGATGTCACCCTACATGAAAACCAAAACTGCTAGGGTAGCCGCAAGACCCAAAACCAAAACCAAAACTAAAATCAACCAAGATAAAATTCACCGCCACAACATTCAAAATGCCACATAACCAAAACCAAAATTAAAAATCAACCAAGATAAAATTCACCGCCACAACATTCAAAATTAAAACCAAAACCAAAACTAAAATCAACCAAGATAAAATTCACCGCCACAACATTCAAAATATGACCTCTCAAAATTTAATCACAAACATCAAAAAACTACAATCGGAACTAAATTAAGACGTCTCTATCGGATGATCGGGAATCCCTCGGAGGAGGTAACCTACGGTTGAGGCTTCTCACGGTCTAATGAAAGTATGGAACTCATAAGTTGAGTTTAGTAAATTCATTTGGACTAAGTGAATCCAATAGAAAATAGTGGTACCAGAATGAGGGAACCGTAGGATCCTAATCGGTGTCGCTCTAATCAATTTTAATATGCCCCATAATATTTTAATGATCATAACAATACAACCATTTGATTTTACATCATGACCTGACACCTTAGAAAACTTGAACTCGCTATGATAAGGAGCTTGGGGCTAGCATTGTGGGCAACACGACTATCTTCAAAAGCAACAGGATCTACAACAACATATCTTTCCTTAGAATTAAATAACAAATCCATAGGATTTTGAGGTTGTTTGCCTAGCTCAAGATAAATCCTCAACTATTGCCAACATTGTAAAATGTTTGGACATAATGTGGAGAACTGCTATAGACTACACCCTCCAAATAAAAAAAGAGCTCCATGGACTAGAACAACTAATTCCAAGCCAGCTGGTATAGCTGTTGAATTGGCTGGGGGTGTTGATGCTACTGATCTGGAGGTAAATAACATAATTGAGATTGTGCCAAGTAGTAATGCTGGGGAGCAAAAGGAAGAACTATGCATTAACAAGAATTTAAGGGAAAATATAGTACAAGCTGACAACTTATTAAACATAAACTATCAATAGTCTGACAGATGTTCTAACTGAAGATTGGCAAGTCCAAAGAAGCCATAAGAAAAAAAAAGGTAAAGTTGAAAATAAACTGCCCATGGAGGGACCTTCTAATGTGGATCACCTTCCTAGGACTAAGGGGAAAGGGAGGACCTTTTCTCAATGATTAAGTTCCTTATTTGGAATATTTGGTGTATTGCTCACCCCTCCTCTCAAAGAGATTAAAAAATTTGGTTAGAATTCATAAAGTGTGGTGTTTTTCCATTCTTGAACCATTGGTTACTAAAAATTCCCATAAAATTTAGAAAAATTTCCCTCAGTTTGATCATTTCTCTAATATTAATAATAAAATTTGGCTTTTTGCTAGAGCTGAACTTCAATGGTCTGTGTTGTTAAACCATTCCCAATTTTTTCACATCCGATTCCATATTGACGCTCAAATTGGATATGTCACCTTCATTTATGCTAGCAGTCTTGCCTTTAATCAATCCACCTTATGGACTGAGATTACTCAAATTGGCTAGTCTCTGAACTCCTTTTCGATTTTGGGGGGTGACTTAAACTGTATCTCTTCTCCTTCTAAAAGAAGAGGTGGTAGGCCACCTACTGTTTCTTCCATGAATAGATTCAATGACTTTCTTTCTAAGGCTGAATTATTTGATTTGGGGTATCAAGATCTTGACTTTACTTGGAGAAGGGGTTACATGTGGGAAAGAATTGACAGAATGCTTGGTAACTCAAAATGGGTTCAAAACTCCCCTTTCACTATCATTTATCATTTGGTTATGGCAGGTGCTGACCATAAGCCTCTCTTGTGCTCAATCCAAAATGCTGAAATCCCATATAAAGTTCTTTTCAGTTTCAAAACATGTGGACTCTCTACCCTCATTTTATGGAAGTAGTAGGTAAGGTTTGGAGGTCTGAAGGTGATACTAATCCCTGGATAAATCTGTGGAAACTCTAAAACAAGGTGGCAGCTAAGCTGAGGAAGTGGAATCGGGACACTATTGGTAATATATATGAGAACTTAATTAAAGCTCAAAGTAAAGTGCTTAAGATGGAAGACTGTTTCCAAAGGGGTTTGATTTCTGAAGTTGACCTCCATAAAGCTAATGAAGAGTTGTTACTCCAAAGCAGTTACACAAAATGTTTTCTGAAGCAGAAAGCTGTTGTTACCAAATTTATGGAAGGAGATAGAAACTAAAGTTATTACCATGCTTGCATCAACTTTAGAAGGAAAAACAACATGATTTTATCTATTAAAGATTCTTCTGGCCATATGCTGACTGATGCTGAGAATATTGCCTAAGATGCTGTAAATTACTTTCAAAATATCTATAAGGAGCAGTCTCCTTCTAGAGCTCAAATCAAGATGGAAATTTTCTCTG
The DNA here is from genome assembly GCA_002079205.1 of Phalaenopsis hybrid cultivar. Classification (NCBI taxonomy): domain Eukaryota; kingdom Viridiplantae; phylum Streptophyta; class Magnoliopsida; order Asparagales; family Orchidaceae; genus Phalaenopsis; species Phalaenopsis hybrid cultivar. The sequence goes on from JXCR01134490.1 coordinate 70,274, forward strand.
ATTGCAAAGATTATGTCCATAATCTGAATCTAAATACCACTCCATTGGAAGGTGAAATTAAAGCTGTCTTGGACTCTATTGATGACCATAAGGTAGCTGACCCTGATGGCTTCACTGCAAAATTTTATAAAGCCACTTGGAATATCATCTGTGGGGAGTTTGTTGATGTTGTGCAAAGCTTATTTAAAGGTATTGATACCCCTAGATACTTTACTGCTCCCACTATAACCTTGATTCCTAAAAATTCAAGAAGAATAAGATAGGGAGATTTTAGACCAATCAGCCTAACTAATGCCATTTCTAATGTTATCAGTAACACTACCAGCACCAGACTTCAACCTCATCTTCAGCAGCTTATCAGCAAGAATCAGGTGGCTTTTGTGAAACGAAGGCAAATATCTGATAACATCCTTTTGGCTCAGGAACTGGTACTAGATCTGGACAGAAAATGTAGAGGCAACAATCTCATTATGAAATTGGATATTCAAAAAGCCTATGATACAATTAACTGGAATTTTATTTTGGCTACCTTGAATGCTAAGGGCTTCTCTTGGGCCTTTGTCAATCTGATTAGAAGATGGCTCATTTGCAACAACCATTCTATCTTAAATAATGGCAAGTGCCAAGGTTTCTTGAATGCCATTAAGGGAATTAAAAAGGGAGATCCCTTGTCCCCTACTATCTTTATTTTGGCTATGGATTATCTTTCTAGGCTTCTTAATCAAAAGTTTCTATCTTCCCCAAATTTGGACTATCAGCACAGATCCAATATTAGTGTGAGTCATCTATCCTATGCAGATAATATAATCATTTTCTCTAAGGCTACCAAGAATGCAGTGAAGTCTCTCAATCAAGTACTTAAACACTTCTAAAGATCATCTGGCATGTATATTAACAAACAGAAATGTCAATTTTTTTCTAGCTCTCATACTCTTCCACAGATTAAGCAATGGATTGCACAACACACTGGATTTAGCTTGGCCACTTTACCTATCAATTCTCTTGGTGTTCAATTAATAAAAGAGAGAACTAAACAAACTCAAATCAATGGGGTAATTGATAAAATTGAGAAATAGCTTCAATGTTGGACAAATTACTTCTTATCAAATGGAGGTAGGATCACTCTTCTCAAAAGCATCTTAACTTCTATCCCTTCCTATGCTCTTTAGATGTTCATTATGAAGAAGGGGACTCATATAAGGCTAGGCAAAATGTTTAATAAATTTCTTTGAGCTGGACAGAAGAAACAGTTTCATTGGTTAGCTTGGCATAAATTCTGTAAGCCTCTACATGCAGGTGGCTTAGGTTTTAAGGATTTTCAGCATCTCAGTCTCAGTAATCTTTGTAAACTATGGATAAAGTTTAGAGCCCAAGATAGTCTTTGGGCTTTGTTTATGAAGGGGAAATACTGCAAGACTGTGCACCCTAACTTGGCTGAGAAGAAAGTTGGAGATTCCAGGCTGTGGACTAAACTTTTGGAGGTGAGGCATCAAGCTGAGGATCTGTTTATTTGGGAACTTGGAGAAGGACAAATTAATTTCTGGCTAGATAAATGGATTTGGAATGGGGAAAAAATTGACAACTCCAATCCAAACTTTGGAACTAAAGTGAAGGAATTCTGGACTGAAAATCAATGGAATTACAATTTGCTAGCAACCATCTTAACTGAAGAGCAAAGGTATTAGGTGAAGAAAACTAAAATCAATTATGGAGAAAAAGATAGAATCATCACTAGACAGGCTCCCTCACAAAAAAATTCAGCTTACATTTTCTAGCAATTGTATCATTGGCAACCTGTTTTGTGGGGGAAATTTATTTGGGGGAAGTGGTTGACACCTTCAATGTCCTTTTTTTGCTAAAGGCTATGGAAATCATTCCTACGCTGTGTGATATTTTGAAATTGAAATTCCTAGGGGTCCCTCTTGCTGCTGGCTGTGTAGTAAGGATGAAGAAAGTTTGGAACATTTATTTTTCTCCTGTAGTTTCTCCCAAAGGGTTTGGTCTGGTCTATTGAATAAGCTCAGCATTGATATTCTGAAATTAAGTTGGCAGAACTTTTTGGAATGCTGGAAGGAGTGGCTGGAAGCTAAAATGATAATTATTCCTTGTGTTGTTGCCTGGTTCATTTGGATGTGTAGAAATCAAGTTAAGTATGAAAATATGAAACCTTTGGATAAGGCGATGGTTTTAAATTGTACTTCCTTTTTGCAAAAGATTATAGTGCATAAGAAGTTTCCCAATATTTTCCAGATTTGGATGCCCAGTGGTATTAATATGAAGATAAGCAAGCCTACTTTGGTCCTTTGGACCCCCCACTTAAGGGATGGCTGAAGGCTAATACTGATGGAAGTTTCTTTAAGGAGGTTGCTGGTGTGGAAGGAGCTATTAGGAACTATCAAGGAAAGTGCATTTTTTACTTTTTATCTCCTACTTCGGCTAATGACGCACTTGAAACTGAAATGATAGCCATCTTCTGGGCTATCTACCTTTCTAAGCAATGTAACATCTCTAAATTGGTGATAGAATCTGATTCCAGTAGCTGCATCAGAAGTCTGGAAAATGTTGAAGGTGCTCCATGGAACCTTGTTTGGTGGCACAATAATATTAAAAGACTGTTGATTAAGGTTGGTGTGCATATCCAACACATTCTTAGATAAGGAAACACTCCAGCACACTGTTTGGCAGTCAATGGGAAGGAAACTGAAAAGATTGCTGTAGGGACTATACCTCCTAATCAGTTAGCTCTCGTACTACATGGGGAAACCTTTTTCATTCCTTATCTTCACTATAGAGATTGATTTTTTTTTTCTGGGGGGTACATACAATGTATTGCTTAGATATCAATCTTACATTTTGTGAGCATGGTTGTAAGAACTATATGAGGGAAGAGATCTGGATGTAGGTTAAGTGATCTACCCTTTCTGTTATGTAACTCAATTGTATGTTTCACATGTAAGTAGCCATGGATAGCTCTTTTCCAAATATATATATATATATATATCAATAGNCTGATAGCTTCCAACAGGTAACTCCTCCAACCAAAATTAGTGCCAACATGGATATCAAAATATCAAGACCGAACACAGATTGATTGACCAGCTGAAGTAGTACCTTGTAGATGAAAATCAACAAGTTGAACAAGGTGTCGAAGGGGTAACTCTACCGAAGATTTTTGTGGGTGAGAATACCTGACTTAAACATGGACTAATTAGACTAGCATAGGACTCGTATTAGTTCAACATGCAGTCTGACATGGTGAATAGTGTCAGCCAAGTCAAATATCTAATAGCCTAAAATAACATGCTTGGATTGTAGTCGAACATCTAATTGTCCTGACAAAACATGGATCAGTGATAAAGCCGATACAACATGTTTCTTGACATGGCAGTCATAACCAACCAAAGTGATCGAGACAAAGACATGGTTACATGACCAAGATGGTCTAACCACAAGAGTGCTTCTGCAAGCACAAGCAAAGCAACATTCACTAGGGATCCATCGATCGGTCTTTACACCAATAAGACATGACACTTGACCTAGGATGGTCTAACCACCAGGGTGCCTAATGAGCACTAGAGATATAACTCTCGCTGAGGAGTTCTGCAAGTGTGAGAATACATGGCTTAAGCATGGATTAAGCAAGCTAGCATGGAGCTCAGATTAGTACGACATGTGGCTAGACATGGTGAGTAAGATCAACCGTGTCAAAGGAATCTCTGACTAGGCGATCTCAAAATGTACCCACAGAAAACTAACTTTGGGGATACCTTAAAAGTTCTGTAAATGCTTCTTGGGGACTTAAACATCTCATTCAAACGTGGTGAACAACTTAAACCAATCAGAAGAGGCATCAAAAATTTTTGGATGCATATAGTGATCCAACCTGTTAACACTTATACATGATCTCAGCAAAGTGACCCTAAGTGGGGATTTTAGGTGATCCCTCTTTGGGGAATCATTATGACCCTTAATGCAATTCTTTTATGCGGCATAAAGATACCCGTCTTATGGATGGACTAATCGAGGCTACATGGTGCTCGAATGTGTGTAACACACACTTCAAAATGGCAAGCAAAGTTGACTAAATCGATCAAAATGTCATAGAGGTATTAAGGAGGGTTGGATGTAGATATGTCCAACCTCAGGGTGTTTTTAATAAGACACGACTAAGCGTAGACCCCACTGGAGATTTCCTACAAAATAGGCAAAGTAGTCTTATCGAGGAAAACAACATTATCCGATTGGGCATTGAGGATCCCGATTTGACACGGACCAACTATATGAGTGAGTTCTCTAAACGATACGACATGCATACTGGCAAAGTAGCAAATTGCTCAAATCAGGTGGATTGAGTGGTCCAACCAACATGGGATATCCTGGCCAAGAGTCAGTTAAGTGAGACTCTCACTGAGGACTCCTCAAAATTGATAAGGTAATTCCTGTCAGAAGGTTAGAACGAATTAATTAAGCCCAGTAATTGGATGAACACACTGGCTCATCTCAAAAATGTGTCCCCCAACGTGGATTCATCAAAGGCTTACAGAGCAGTTCTTAAATGAGGAAGACTGAAGTAGCCTAATTTTGGCGATATTTTTGGTTAGAGAGTTGCTCGTAAGAAGCTGTCGGTCACCGAAATCAAAATCCCATCATCCGCTTCAAAAGGATGTTTTAATTTATATATATATATATATATTTATGTAAGGAGCAAAGCTCTAATTCATTAAAGAAACCAAAACAAAATACAAAGGGGAAGAAAATAAAAAAGGTTACAAGAGAGAGCCTTTATAAAGGAAGGCATCCTCTCAAGCCCACTACAGGTGTTGTCTGATATAAGGAAGAGGCAACAGGTCACTGGATAAAAGAAAGTCCAGTGAGGGGGGAATCTTTCTGCTCACNATCTGATATAAGGAAGAGGCAACAGGTCACTGGATAAAAGAAAGTCCAGTGAGGGGGGAATCTTTCTGCTCACTAAAGGTTCTTCTATATAAAGACCCCTTCTAGCCAGCCAATTGGATGTTCTATTTCCTTCTCTGTGAATATGGGAGAACTTGATAGAGCAAATTTTAAGCAATTGATGAATACCAGAGATCTAGCTGATTAAGTTCCATGGGGTATCTGAATACTCATGGATAATGTTAATAAGTTGCAAGGAGTCAGATTCAACCCATAACTGATCTAACAGGTAAGATTTGGCTAAGGTGATGGCCCAAAAAATAGCTTGACATTCTGCTTCAAGTGAGTCAAAAGCATTAACAGGAGATTGAAAATATAAGATACATTTCCCCTCATGGTCCCTAAAACCCCACCAATCCTAGCAGATTGAGATTTGTGGCTGCCATCAATGTTAATTTTGGTCTAGCCAAACTTTAGGAGGGTCCAGCAAATTGTCACAACTTTGGAAATATGTGGCTTGAGAAAAGGATCAATCTCCAAGACAGCCTNTAATACTCACGGATAATGTTAATAAGTTGCAAGGAGTCAGATTCAACCCATAACAGATCTAACAGGCAAGATCTGGCTAAGGTGATGGCCCAAAAAATAGCTTAACATTTTGCTTCAAGTGGGTCAAAAGCATTAACAGGAGATTGAAAATATAAGATACATTTCCCCTCATGGTTCTTGAAAACCCCACCAATGCTAGCAGATTGAGATTTGTGGCTGCCATCAATGTTAATTTTGGTCCGGCCAAACTTTGGGAGGGTCCAGTAAATTGTCACAACTTTGAAAATATGTGACTTAAGAAAAGGATCAATCTCCAAGACAGCCTCAAACTTTTTAAATTTAATCAATTTTTGAATGAAAACAATACAATTGAGACCCACCTATAAGATCAAGATGGGAGTTATCATGCTTTGCCTGGTTTCTAGCCATCCACACAAACCATGCCACAATATTGGGGATGTCCTGGAGATTAGATCCCCTCCAATCAGACCAGATAGTATAGAAAACCTTCCATGTGATATTCATTGTTTGGATCCTAAGTTTACCAATCACAAAAGCCAAACATCATGTACCCAAATGCAATCAAAGAAAAGATGGGTAATAGTTTCCTCATGAGACTGGCAGAAAGTGCATCTGGAGGGACCCCTAAGCCCTTTCAATTTTAAAATATCATCAGTTGGAATCAGTTTCAAGAAGAGTCTCCATATGAAAAAGCACATGGATGGGGTAAGGAATTTATTCCAGATGGTATGACCCCAGTGTACCAGTTGGGGGGGCTGAGAGGGGATTGGGTTCTTTCTTATAACTATTCTGTCTTCAACCCCAGGTTTAACAAACACTTTCTAAATATTGGATAGTTGAGAAGGGCTGCAGAAAGGAAGTATTGAAAAAAGGTTCCACTTGCCATGAGCACAGATGTCTTTCACACAAACTGGGGCAGCTGGAGCAATCTGATCATGCAGAAGGCAGCCATCCAAGCTCCAATTATCCCACCAGATGTTTACCAAGCCGTCACCAATTTCCCAGATAAACAATTGTTCAGCATTCTGCCTAACTCTTAACATTCTTTTCCAAATAGGGGAATCTTCTAAACCCACAGAGAGTTGGGTAGGATGATGATACCTGCAATATTTGCCTCACAGGAATTCAGCCCATAGGGAGGACTGAGATCTGAATCTGAGCCGAAGTTTATAGAAATTAGTGTGCATAATTTGGTAGAAAGACTTGAAGCTTAACCCACCCTCCCCAACAGGTTTACACACCTTAGCCCAACAGGTCCAATGTTTTTGCTTCCTATGGCTAGCCCATAAGAATCTATTAAAGATCCTTTCTAACAATCTCTGAGAAGACTTTTTCAGAATGTTCATATGCAGTAAATAGGATGGTAAAGCAGATAGAACACTTTTGAGGAGTGTGATCCTACCCCCATTTGATAAAAAGNGACATCTGTTTGGTCTGCAAAATATTTGTATTTGCCGACAAGTTCCGCTATTTAATATAAAGAATTAAGTAGGTTTTATATTAAGCTGGGTTCGGACATGCTTCCTATAAAAGCAAGCCTTTGTGCTTAATTACATCTTAAATCACCAAAATCACCTAAGAAAACTCTTGATAAAAATCAAGAAATATTATCATCAAGGAGTTTCAAAGGGTAGGACTTTTTAATGAGAGCGGGCGTAGACGTGTGAAAGGGGATTGGTTCAAATTTGGAACATTTTGTTGTAGAGTCCAAAGGAGAAAGAACTAGGGGATGTCGTGGATCCAGAGGAGAACCTCGGTGACTTCCCAAGCTATCCTAATATTTGGCTTCAATTTTTAGGAGAAATGTCTAAGTGTTTCATCCTGCCAATTTTATTTATTTAGGGCTTACATTCGTGTGAAATGATCACACAAATAGCCTAGAAGATGTGAGAATTTAGGTCATGAAAAACGATAACCTTGAGAACCTAAGATGAGTTAGGGCTTATATTGTATAGCAGGGTTATACAAAGGCATAAAGATAAGACGAGAATTTACGTTGCATAAGGAAGCAACCTCGAAGTCCTAATGCTAGACTAGCCAAAGTGAGCTATGGACCATTGGATCCCTAAACTAAGGGATTCATGCCCATTAATGGGCCTTAACCAAAAATCTCCCCCATCATCACTTGCTATTGATCTACCCCATCATCACTTGCTATTGAGGGTTAAACTTAATTAACCCTCCCACTAGCTCACCTGACCTCCTAGCCACCTCCCCTGACCTAGTCACCGAAGAACCCCAAAATCAAGGGCCACCATCCCTAAATCAAACCCAATCTCAACTTTAGGGGCCAGCTCAACCTAATTACTCCTTAGAGCTTCTTAGCCCATCACCTCAGCAGGATTTTGCAACCAAAGCTCTGCCCTGAGGACCCCTCTGCGGCCATGGCTATGAAATGGCATCTTTACAGCAAAAAATGGGGTGCTGAAATTTTCTCAAGGAAAACTTGCCCAATTTCTCCCATAGCCTCTTTGATACCTCCTCAATGCAAACCAACCACCCCCTTTCCCTAATTCTAATTGTCAGAGCTTAATTTTTTAGCTCAATTCCGGCCTGAAATAGGACAAGTTTGGCCACACCTCCACAGTACACCAAAGCTTAATTAAACTTGCCCACACCTTCACCACAATGAAAGAAGATAAATGCCCCTCACAGAGAGCCTCTACCCTATACTTTGATCAACACCCAAATTCGGCCTTAATCGAATTTGCCTCTAGGCATTTGATACACCTAAAATATATAGTGCTTTTAGAGACATTTTTATACCTATTTTTGAGATATTGCGCTTTAATGGAAGGTATTTTTGTGTTTTTCTTGCAGATACATGGTAAAAAGGGTAAAAAATGCTTAATGGAGTGAAAAAGGATCAAATTTGGAGCAAAAAAGTGAAAAATTGTGCAAAAGAGTTTTGGCGCCTAAGCGCTAGAAGAGTGAAAAAGGATCAAATTTGGTGCAAAAAGGTAAAAAATTGTGCAAAAGATTTTTGGTGCCTAAGCGCCAGATCAGGCGCTTAAGCGACGGTTAAACAGAGAAGGCCACACCTAAGCGCGAGACCCCGCGCTTAAGCACCAGTGGTACTTACTAGATGAGTAAAATCAGTTTTCACAAATTTCAAAGAGATTTTTTAGGCACCCATTGGCTTAATAGGTGGTTGTAATCACCATGGATGAAAATTATCATGAAAGGATGCATCTCTTAGGCAAATACATTGAATCAAGAGACATTTTGAAGAGATCCTAAGGCACCTTTTGGAAAACTATAAAAGAAAGAAGAGAGGACTTAGAAAAGAGTCCTAAAAATATTGGTAGGTTTTGAAAGTTTTTTTCAGATGAGTTAGTTCAGAGAGATTTTCACGAACCACTTTTTATTTACTTTATCCTTTTTGTTATTTTATTTTGAGTGATTGTAAAAGATAAGAGATTTAAAAAAACTTCAAGATTTTGGTGCAGGACCTGAGATAAGTTTTTATATTTTTTTAGACCCTTTTGGTTTTAATTAAGACTTGTTGTTGGTTAGACAATGATTTCTTCTTTTAAACTAAAGTATGGTTTTGTTTTCTTCTTGGATTTTGAGTAGTTTTGTTTATCTTTCTTCTTAAAATTACAAGTAACTAAGTTTTGGATGGAAGTTGTGGAGAGTTGATCTTTAATGTTGGAAGAAGTTGTGATGATTTAAATCCATGTACTTCATTTACTTCTTCATTTAGCCAATCCAGATGTTAAAATTTTTTGTGAGAACATGTAAGAAAAAGTCTGGTATTATCTCAGTCAACAATTGGAAAGAATCACATGAGGTTGTATGAATGAGAATGAATTTCATATGATTTAGTGTAAATAAATAGGGAAATATTCATTGATGGGTGTAGAGTTAGAGGACTTTAAAGTGACAACTTCTAAAAAATTTAGTTTGGATATGAGTCTCAGAGCTTTCCTTCATAGCATGACATATGTATTTTCTTGTTACCTGTTGGGTAGGATGTGAGTCCCAGTGCTTTCCTCACCAACGTAGTAGATATTTCCCTTGTCACCATTCAAGTTGGATATGAGTCCCAGAGCATTCCTTCATTGCGTGATATATTTTTTTTCCTGTTACCTCTTGGGTTGGATGTGATTCCCAGCGCTTTCCTTCCTAATGTAGTAGATATTTCCCTTGTCACCATTTAGGTTGGATATGAGTCCCAGAGCTTTCCTTCCTAGCGTGACAGATATATTTTCCCATTACTTCTTGGGTTGGATGTGAGACACAACACTTTCCTTCCCAACATAGCAGTTATTCCCCTTGTCACCATTTGGGTTGGATATGAGTCCCAGAGCTTTCCTTCCTAGTGTGACAGATATATTTTCCTATTACCTCTTAGGTTGGATATGAGTTCCAACGCTTTCCTCCTCAACATAGCAGATATTTCCCTTGTCACTATTTAGGTTGGATATGAGTCCAATAACTTTCCTTCCTGATGTACCAGATATATGTTCCCGCTACCTCTTGGGTTTAGATGTAAGTCCTTAGCTTTCTTTCCCAATGTAGTGATATTTTTCCAATCAGCCCTTGCGTTTGATATTAGTCCTCCAAAACACCCTTCTTTTTGAGGTCAGTACATAAATTTTGATTCTCTTTCATGGATTGGTACCCAAATTACAATTGCCATCTCGAGGTCAACACCTAAATACTGATTTACATCCTCCAAAACACCTGGAATTTGATATTTTGAGACCGTATCATTTCTAACCCCCTGCGAGAGTTCTGAGTCCTCAATTTTCATTGAGTGTACACTTGTTATATTCTTAGTAGAAATAACTGTCACTCAATTCTACTCTTTGTCTTAGGTTTGTTGACTTAGAAGTCTGTGTTGGTTTTGTTGATCTTCTATGTCAATGCCAGTATGTGTGCTTGCCCGGCACACCACACTTATTGGGGGCCAATTTTTTTACCTCACTTTTGGTTGAGGTCTAACTTTTTCTCTATAGTAGCCTAAGTTCTACCTATAGGACTTTCCTGTTGACTATTCCTAGAGGACTGAATTTCTACACTCTTTTCTACTCAACTTGAAGTTCAACATATTGCTCCTAACCTCTAGCACTTAGTAGGTGGGGTCAATATGGTGGAGCTCAAGGAGAGTTCCCATATCATGTTCAAGCCTTAGGACTAACCCTAGGTGGTCTGGTATTGGTAGGCTATCTTGCACACACTACACTTTTTCACACACCCCAACCCTTAAGACCACTTGCCCTTGATTTGGTCTCTTGACTCCTTTTGGAAAGCTCATATGGGTGGACCCATACCCCTAGTCCTTGGCTAAGAGGGTTAGGACCAGTATATTGAAAACCCAAAATGAATCTTCATATGGCTCCTATTGGTTTGGCATGGCATAATGGCTTACTTGCCCATCTTGGCCCAAAATCACCAAACTACAAAAATACCCTTATAACCCTAATTTTTGCCAAAAATCCCAAAATACTCAAATTTGTCCAAAAGTCATCTCAAATCACTCACCACTGCCTAAATTGACCCAAATCCACAAAAATCACCAAATTCCCAAAATACCCCCAAATTTGTTCAAAATTACGAAAATGCCCCTCACAACCCAAAAATTGCAAAAATTCCAAAAAATCGCAAAAAAACTCTAAAATAGTTTTAAGTATTCCCAATTTCAATTTTTAACCATCAGATTGACCCAATTTGACCAAAGGCCCAACTTCCCCAAATTAGTCCCAATCTTGGCCCAATTTACCCCAATCTTGCCCAATTTCAATTCCAAACCAAATTTCAACATTCCTAAGACAAATTGAAACCAAATATAAACCCAATTTGGCCCAATTGCAAGCTCAATTTCACCTAAATAAAAAAGGCCCAATTTTTACCATATGTCCAAATTCCCCAAATTGGTTTCCAATTCAACTCAAAATCATTTGAAATCCTTTCCAAACTCTTCATGACACCTTCCTACACCAAATTAAACATTGGGTTAGCCCAAACTTTAATCCAATTCAATCCAAACTCAAGCCCACCATACTATTTCCAAAAGCTCATCAAAACTAAGCCTAACTCTTAATTCCTTGAAATCAAAAGCCTACATGACAAAATTATTTTATCATCCAATTAAACCAAACTATACACCATGATATTTGTAACTTTAGCCCCTTCCACATTTGGGATCATGAAAACACCATTTGAAAATTACCCAAAATTCAAAAAATCTTTTTCATGCAAAATCACCAAGCCAAAGGGAAGCCATGAAGCCATTCGCAAGCCATATGTGAGCCATGTAAGCGTTGCCACCTCACCAAGCTATTAATGACAAGAGGACAAGCCACTTTCAAGCTTCCTTAAAATTTTTTTAACCCTTTTAATTACACACTTAAAGCCATGCTTAGCCTAATTTTTTTGGATTGAGACCTCTTCACATCATTTCAGCTGGCTCAGCTGGCCTTGGTCAGCCATGGGGAGTCATCAAAGCTATTTTCATAAGCATAAACCCAAGCTTAACCAAACCTAGCCCAAAACCCCTTCCATTTCAATAATATCCTTTACACATGTCATCCCCAAATTAATTGCACCATGATTTAGCCCTAACCTCCCCAAGCTAGATGGTGACCCCTCTCTCGTCGGTCGGCCACCTTGGCTTCTGGAAAATCCAAATCAAAAAACTCCACTATGGCTAAAACTCAAAATTGAACCCACCTGATGTGCACAAGTCCAACTGGACATTGAATCCTTTCTTCTCATTACCTAGGTAACCTCCCAACCACCTCCCAACCTCCTCTATTTAAACTCACCCTCCTCGGTCCAGAGAAGAGAGATCGAAAGTCATTTTGGAGACTTTGCCAAATTGTTCCAAGAGCTTCCTTAAAACCACTTAAGATCAACCCAACCTTCCTCAAGCCCTCAAACCCACTACCTGAGTTCGATTTTGGAACTCAAAATTAAGCCCAAATTAGGACATTCCTCTAGAGACCATCAAATCCAAATTAATTGCACCCACACCATCCCCTGAGTGAGAGAAGAAGATCCCCCACAAAAGCCCTATCACCAAACCACCCTAATGTAGACTGTAATCAACACCCCAAATCATCCTTGGTAGAAATCCTACTTAGGAAATTCACTATGGCCCAAGGATTCATCCAGGAGCTCTCTAGGCTCAACTCATGCTTTTGGAAGCACCCAATGATGGCCACACCTCTTGAGCAAAGATATTGAACCCTCCCCTTGAACCGAGCCTATTTTAATTCTCCATGCTCATTGACATGATTTAAGGCTTGATTAACCATATGGATATGTTCTCCTAGTCTAAACAAGTCGATAGGAACAAACCTCACTTAATTTGGTTGAGTATTGAGAGAGATATTAAGGTTTGAAGTTGGATGGTTCTCGAGCTAGGGATTTCAATATGATGAAAAGATTTGGGAACACTGGTTTCCTTATATGGATTCTCTATTTGCGTAGACATTTCACCATAGCATGGGATCATGGGGCTTTTGATGTCTCTGTTGTTGGGCATCTCCCCTGATTTTTCTAAGGTCAAGGGGCATCTCTAACTAGAGATCTCTATCTTTCAAGTTAACGGCCCCTATTTTTGTAAAAAAATTCTAATAATTAAAATATTCATCAGAAAAATACAAAACTTTTTTTGGTAGGTGATACACCTAAAATATATAGTATTTTTGTACACATTTTTATACCTACTTTTGAGATATTGTGCTTTATTTAACAAAAGGTATTTGTGTTTTTTTCTTATATGTACAATCAAATGGTTGGAAAAAGCTAAAAGAAGTGAGAAAGGGTCAAATTTGGAGCAAAAATGAAGAATGGTGTAAAAATGAACTGGGGCGCCTAAGCGCCCAGGATTGGCGCCTAAGAGTCAGAGCATCCGCGCCTAAGCACCAATGACTTCGCGCTTAAGTGTCAAAGTTAGTTACTTGAAGAAATATTAATTTGAGTGGAATTTTGAAGAGGTGTTTGAAGCATCCCTCAATAAAAATCTGGGAAATAGCCCATGGACACGAAAATTCATTCAATTGGCTTTTAAGGAGACAACTTCTAAAAAATTCATTGAATGGAGACACCTTTCTGAAGAGACACCAAGGCACCCCTCTGATTTTTATAAGGAAAGACTTAGATTTTCCAAAAGAAGAGGTCAGCAACCAACCACCAAAATTTTCAACCGCTGTTGTCGCCAACTATCGTCGTTGCCGCCACCGGCTAACTTAACTTTATTTTATTTTAAGTGTTAGTTTGTATTAAAGAGACCTCAAAGGAGCTTTAGACATGTTGTGGAAAGAATTTGAGATAAGTGTTTATGTTTGTGACCACACTTTATTTTTAATTCAAATTTCTTCTTTGTGTGGGTGATTTCTACTTTTAAACTCATGTGTGGTTGTGTTTTCTCCATAGATTTTGAGTAATTTTCTTTATCTTTTTTTCTTGAAATGATAAGTGATTAAATGCTTAAAGGAAGTTGTGTAAAGTATTAGACTTCAATATTGTAAGAAGTTGTGTTGATTCAAGACCTTGCACTTCATTTACTTTTTGATTTGGCCAATTAAGATGTTAAAACCTATTCTGAGAACATATAAGATCCGAGATGATATTGTCTCAGTCAACAAATGGTTGGAATCATATATTACTTTAAAGAATGATAATGTAGTTCATGGGATTGAGTGCAAATAAATAGGGAAATATATTTTCAAGGGTGTAGAATTAGAGGACTTTAGAGTGGACAGCTAAAGCCTCCATCAATTAAAAAACCTTATGAGCTTGTGTTGAAGTTACTTTCTGAACATTTGAAGTATGCCTTTTTAGGTAATTCCTCTACATTACCTGTTTTAATTTTCTGAAAATTAACTACAGAAGAAAAAGAGAGCTTGATGAAAATTTTAAAGAGTTATAAGAAAGCCTTTGGAAGGACAATTGCTGATATAAAAGGAATTGGTCCTTCTATTGGGATGCATAGAATTCATACGGAAGAGAACTGCAAACCCTGGGTAGATCCTTATAAGAGATTGAATCTTGTTATAAAAGAAGTTGTTAAGAAATAAATTTTAAAGTGGTTAGATGCTAGAAACCCTATTTCAGATAGTGCATTGGTTAGTCTAATTCACTGCATTCCTAAGAAAGGAGGAGTGACTGTGACTTTGAATGAACATAATGATTTAATACTAATAAGACGACAAGTTACAGGATGGTGAATATGTTTTGATTATAGAAAATGAAATCTTGCCACAAGGAAAGATCATTTCCCACTACCCTTTCAAGATCAGATGTTGGATAGACTAGCTGGGCATAAATACTTTTATTTTCTGGATGGACATACTGGTTATCACCAAATACAAATAGCACGTGAGCATCAAGAGAAAAACAACTTTTACCAGTCCTTATGGTACATTTTCTTTTAGAAGAATGTCCCATGGTTTATGCAATGCACCTGCTATATTTCAAAGATGTATGATGACTATTTTTTGTGATTTAATTGAAAAAGTGATTGAGGTTTTTATGGATGATTTTTTAGTGTTTGAAATAAATTTAGTCCTTAATTGGAAAAAATGTTAATTTATGATAGGAGGAGGAATAGTTTTGGGATATCAAATTTCAGAAAATGGTATAGAAGTAGACCGTGCAAAAATTCAAGTGATCGCTAATTTACCTTACACAACAAGTGTAAAGGAAATTAGGAGTTTTTTAGGACATGATAGATTCTATAGGCGATATATTAAAGACATTTCAAAAATTGCTAAGCCTCTAAGCCATTTACTTGAAAAAGATGTAATTCTTAATTATGATGAAGAGTGTCTAAATGCTTTTGAATTATTAAAAGAAAAATTAGTCACTGCACCAATTATTGTTGCACCAGATTGGGAAAAACCTTTTAAATTAATGTGTGATGCTAGTGATTATGCTATTGGAGCTGTTTTAGTACAAAAGCATGATAAGATTTTTAAAGTTATCTACTATGCTAGTAGAACTCTTAATGAAGCTCAAACTAATTATACAAAAACTCAGAAAGATTATTTAACAGTAGTAATGCTTTTGATAAATTTACATCATACTTGATTGGAACTAAATGTATTATGCATACAAATCATTCTGCTATTAAATATTTAATGAAAAAGAATTAAATAAAACCTAGAATTATATGATGGGTTCTTCTTTTGCAAGAATTTGATTTTAAATTAGTAGATAGGAAGGGTGTTGAGAATCAAATTGTTGATCATCTGTATATAATTGAATTAGAAAAACCATTCTATTTTGAAAAAGAGATTAATGAACATTTTCCAGATGAAAAATTGTTCAATATTAATGAGTGGTGTGTTCTATGGTATGCAGACATTGTGAACTTCGTTGTTAGTGATATTATATGTTATGGAATGACATACCAACAGAAGAGGAAATTTCTATCTGAAGCTAAGACTAATTTTTGGGATGACCCATTTTTATAAAATCAAGGAAAGGATCTTATTATTCGAAGATGTGTGCCTTTAGAGAAAACTTATAAAATTATCCAAAAATGTCATAATTCTTATTTTGGGGGACATTTTGGTGTTGATAAAAGAACATACAAAATTTTACAACTATATTTTATTAGCCTACAACCTTTAGAGATGTTAATGCTTATATCAAAACTTGTGATCGATGTCAACGAGTACGCAATATTTCTAGGAGAAANTTATGTGTTTATATGTGTGTGCATGTGTGCGTCCGAGAGAGAGAAAAAGTTAAACTTAATATGAATACTTTCAATAAAATAAAATGTAGAGATACCTTCTTCTTCCTTTGTTCCTCTTCCTTGGCATCTAAGAACTGCTGGGGAACACCACTGACATTGTTCTGGGCACTAAGCAAAAGAGTCCAGAGCTCCTTCATAAACTTGCCGGTATTCTTTTCCATGAATCCAGTCAGCTGGATTTGAATCTTCTTACCATCAACCACCTGTTGAAAACACGGTTTGTATATATACAAATGTATACAAAAAGTGGTGCGATCTCAAAAAAACATCAAAACCTATTAATAGCACAATGTAAACAACTTGCCTTCCCATCCAGGAGGCCATAAACGAAGTTGATGAGGNCATATACAAATATATACAAAAAGTGGTGCGATCTCAAAAAAACATGCAAAACCTCTTAATAGCACAATGTAAACAACTTGCCTTCCCATCCAGGAGGCCATAAACGAAGTTGATGAGGACTTCGTCCTCAAACCCAAGCAGCTCAGTCGCCCTAGTCGCGATCCAAGGCCTGATAACGTCCATCTTCACCTTCGTCATATCAACCTAAACATTTAGCTCTTGACATTTTAGCATTCACCATTTGAAAGAAGAAGAGAAGCGAGCTTCTCGTTTGCATTTCTCTGCTAAAAATCAAAAACCTGATATTAAAGACAAAGCTACCAAAATAAAACTGCAAAACTCAGGATCCGCCTAAAAAAAAACAACCACCGCAAGTCAGCTTTTAATTCACCTAGCTCCCAAACNTCAAAAACCTGATATTAAAGACAAAGCTACCAAAATAAAAATGCAAAACTCAGGATCCGCCTAAAAAAAAACAACCACCGCAAGTCAGCTTTTAATTCACCTAGCTCCCAAACCCCTACCACGTAAATAATAAAAGAAAAAAAAACAATCAAATAACAAATACCGACCAAGTGATCAAGCTCCGGCGCGAATTTCTGAGACTTAAGAAGCTTCGCCTGCTTGTTGGAGAACCGAGTATCCTGANTCCACGTAAATAATAAAAGAAAAAAAAAACAATCAAATAACAAATACCGACCAACTGATCAAGCTCCGGCGCGAATTTCTGAGACTTAAGAAGCTTCGCCTGCTTGTTGGAGAACCGAGTATCCTGATCCGCCGACGTCCCCTGAAAAGAACAAGCCTGAATCAATGCAACCCTAACCCATCCTTCCTATAACTCCTAATTGAATAAAACCATGAGAGAAATAGAATGGTGTGAACAAAGGAAAGCCAAAAAATCGGACTGGTAGAGTAGGGTTTAGGGATAAAGAGATTTACACGAAAGAAGCCACCCGACATTTTTGTGGCTGTAATGAAAATAGCCGCCCGATGAAGAAGCTGCGAGAACGACGGATCCGGGAGAGAGTGTCGAGGGTTTGCTTCGCTTCCGCCTCGCCTATGATAGATCTTACGAAGCGTTGGAATGGAAAAAATATTAAGGTAACATAACTGGCCAATGAAATAATTAAATAAAGTCACTGCACCTTGCTCGAAAGAGAAAAAAAACTGCGCAGTAATATGGGGAATGGTCTCCCATGTTATTCATGTGTTATTGTGTATTATTCATGCGTTATTATGTCCTAGGAATATTCATGGTGTTATAAGAACACAAAAACACATCAATAACACATGAATAACACACAATAACATATGAATAACACGAGAAAGAATATTCTTCATGATACTGCGCCGTTTTTTTCTCTGTCGGGAATATTCCCCGTGTTATTCAAGTGTTATTGTGTGTTATTCATGTGTTATTATATCCTGAAAATATTCTTGGTGTTATAATAACACAATAACACATGAATAACAGACAATAACACATGAAGAACACGTAATAACACATGAATAACATGGGGGGAGTATTCTCCGTGTTACTGCGCCTTTTTTTTTTCCTGTCGCGCGTGGCGTGATTTTATTGGCTACGCACGTTATTTCTACATGCGTAGTACTGATGTAATATTTTTTCGTCGGAATGAGGACAGTAGATTACGAACCTGCAAATAATCTGCTCATAAAGTTATTAAAAATAATCTTGGATAAATTTTATTTTTTTTTAGAAAAGTCTGCCACCACATCTAGACAGGAGCATTCTGAAAATGTTGTTTTCAACGTTTTGAAAACACATAAACTGTCAAAACTAGGGCAGTCAAAACAGTGCGTTGTTCGCGAACAGCTTGTGTTCGCCTCGTTAATTTCGTTCGATAAGTTAATGAGCCGAACACGAACTAAGATGTATTCGTTCGTGTTCGGCTCATTGTTGCTCGAAATAATACTCATCAAGTTTGTATATATATATATATATATATATATATATATATATATANTAATTGAAAAGCAAATATGTTAATACTCACCTAAGAGGTTAGAGATAAACATCTTTATGTATGCCCCTATATCTTGGAGTCATGAAATCTCTATGTTTGCTTTAATTTTAGATATTGATTTCAATGCACTTATGTCATTGATATCGGAGTTAACTCAAACCAAAATGGAAACGCAAATATTATTTCTGAATTCCAAACATATTTCAAACACGATACAGGAAAGCAGGAAATAGACGACAAACAAAATGACAACATAACAATAAAAGACGTCCTTGAGGGACGTAGGGACGGAGGCTGTTGGACGACAGTTGGTGGTTGAGGAAAGAAAAATGTAGCTATGGGCAGCCGCTGAAACAACAAGATAGCTTGGGACGGTAGTCAAAACTGCAACCGATTGTTGTTTGGGGCTGCTAGACAATAGGAAAAAAATAAAGCGAAGGCGTTGCGTGTTGAGGCAGCAAAGGTGGAGGGTTGGGACAATGAGAGCAATGAGGACAAGGGGGGTTAAGGCAATGGGGCCAGTTGGAATTGCAAAAAACAGTAAATCCTTTCTGTTTTGTGCAGTAACAACTAGGGTGTCAATGGTAATGACGTCGCAATGCAACTGGAGAGGTGCATGAACGCTGTCGGAGGCTAGATTGGCGGCTGCGGCGAAAGCCAGAGGGGTGGAGTTTCTGTGGAAGAAGTAGGATAATAGCCGAGAGGATGGACGAAGAAATAAATATCTCGGTGGGGTCGAGCTACAGCCGGAGCACCACTCACACCTATGAAGACGATCGCCACCTCGGACAAGGGACAACCGGAGCATTGCCTTAACATCAAATACAACCCTCAAGAGGGTAAATACTAAGACAAAATTGAATTCAAATTTCATAAAACAACCCCTTAACTCAAAGCACAACCTCTCTTATTTATAAAGAGACATAACCTATCTTAGGAATTATTTAAAATAAGAAGTAATCAGATTTCAGATTTGAGAAAATGATTTAAATTAGGATGGAGAATAAAAATTAGATTTCAGTTTGTAGGAAATGTTTTAAATTAAGAAGGAGAAGAAAAATCAAATTTTAGTTTTAGGAAAAAAATTTAATTAGAAAGGAGACAAAAAATCATATTTCAGTTTTAGCAAAATGTTTTAAATTTGAAAAGGCCTAGGAAGGAAAGTAAGAAAAGAAGGAAAGGAAAAAAATGAAAGAAGGGAAAAAGGACAGGAGACGAGAGGAAGGAGGGGTCGGCAGGCCAGCTTGCTTGAGGACCGACCGATCCTCTCTTGAGCCTCGTGTCAGTCTCCTGGAGTTGGGCGAGCTTCAACCTCACATGTCGAAACTTCTAATCCCATTTCTTTAATCATGAAAGCACTTGGATCCCACTGCAGACTGTACTGCCTCCCAACGCACTTGCGAGTATATCTTCCTCTCGGTCCAATCTCCTGGGACTATAATCTCTTGCATGGTGGTGGCCATGATGATAGAGAATAGATTGTCACTAAAACTGATCCCTCTATTCTACTGGCAAGGGCTCCTGTCTTCGCGGGTGTTACGGAAGGAAGTAGAATGAGGTTTTTGTCGTTCTTGGTGAAGGAATATGTATTTCTGAATCCATCGTGTTGAGTTTTCCGGTCAAATTGTCACGGTCTTTCTACCAAAAGGTGGCAGGCATCCATGTGGACCACATCACACTATACCTAATTCTGTAGCTGACTCCCTACTTGAAAACTCTACTAGGCATTGTCGGCCGATACTGATCTTATTTTTTTCTTTTTCAGTCACTTCAGTGAATATGACTGGGAATATCTCTGAGTTCTGAGTCTCAATTTCTCTACTATCTGGGTCGATGCCACATTATTACTGCTACTGTTGTCCATGATAAGAATGCATACATTTTTGTTCATTGTACGGGGGTGTAGAAAATATTGTGGCAAAGCTACAATGGATGCCTCGTGTACTCGGCTTGAAGAATCCGTCGAATCACAATTTCTCTCCCTCATCTGCTGGAAGCTTAATACTTCTCACCCTGTTTTTCAGCTTCCGGCTCCTCGCTAATCTCTCCCACGTGCCCTACTCGATAAAAGATACAACTTTGCTCGTCCGACAACTGGAAGCTATGTACCATAATCCGTGGCATTTGAAGCATTTTCTGGCTGGCACTGCTGTCGGCTTCTTCTCACTAGGCTTGGCTTTCTTCGTATCCAAACCAATTTTTTCAACTTTCTGAGGCGTCCTCCTGTTGCTGTCTCCAACTATGGGTGGTTGTCGGCTCTGCTTTTGCTATCTTTCTACTTTCAATGTTAGTGTTTGGATATCCCCCAACATCCAATATGCCTGTAAGTGCACCACATTGCTAATACTAGGCTTTAAGCCCCCAAAATTTCTGGCTATTGTATTCTCCTCTAGCTCTGTCAGGTCGCACTTCAACTATAAGTGGTCGAACTGAGCTGTGAACTGCTCCAATGAAAGGTCTCTCTGCTACAGATTGTAGAGTTTCAAAAATATGTCTTGGAGGTAATGATAGGGAAGATACCTTCTGCGTAGTTTTTTTCACCTTCTCCCTCTTAGTAATCTTTTCGCTGCCTTCTCGCCTCCTTTGTCGCTGTACATTCTCCATGGGGAAGCACTTTTCTTCAATTTGATAGCAATTAATTTGACTCGCCCTCTTCAGGCATTTCTTTGTATTTGAAGATTTGTTCAACTGCCTATAGTCATTCGATAAATTCATTCGGATCTATGCTACCCTCAAACTTAGGTAAATCTACCTTGATCCTGTAGTCTTGGTGCCCTCCAAATTACGTCTCTTCTCGGAAAGTTTCCTGTGAGGGACGCAGGTATCCCTCTTTAGGCCTCCTTTGATATTAGATTTCAAAATACCGTGGCCTATCTTCTTTATTGTTGAAATTATCCCTATGAAAGGTATTCAGATCCTCTTTTCTCTTTCCCCTTCGACTCGGTCTCGGTCGAAGGTAACTTCTTTTTGTGTCATCTCTTCAAAGGTAATTTCTTCCTGCAACAAGAGTGGCGATGGTAACGACATCGAACCACAGCTAGAGAGGTGTAGGAACGTTTTCAGAGGCTGGATTGACGGCTGCGGTGAAGATCGTAGAGATAGGGCTGCTATGGAAGAAGTAGAACAACATCCAGGAGGATGGATGGAGAGATAAATATCTCGATCGGATCGCTACAACTGGAGCACCACCTGAACCCGTGGGACTATCATCACCTCGGACGATGGACAGCTGGAGCACTATCTTAGCGTCAGATACATACCTCAAGAAGTAAAATACTTAGACAAAATTGAATTCATATTTCATAAAATTGCCCCCTAACTCAAAGCACAATCTCTTCTATTTATAAATAAACATAACCTATCTTAGGAAACATTTAAAATAAGGAATAATCAAATTTCATATTTTAGGAAAGGGTTTAAATTAGAAAGAAGAATAAAAATTAAATTTCAGTTTATAGGAAATGTTTAAGTTATGAAGGAGAATAAAAGTCAAATTTCAATTTTAGGAAATGTTTTAAATTAGGAAGGAGAATAAAAATCAAATTTCAGTTTTAGCAGAGGATTTAAATTAGGAAAGATCTTGGAAGGAAAGTAAGAAAAGATGGAAAGGAAAGAAAACGGAAAGGAGGGAAGAGGAAGGAGGGGGGTGGGAACTCCCCTTCCTTGAGGACCGGCCGGGCCTCTCCCTAGCCCCGCGTCAGTCATACACCAAAGTTTAACTTTTTTTAAGATGAATTATCAAAAACATTTTTGGAAGATTTATTTTGATGTACGATTTTTGAATTCTTCCTAGTACGATCCCAAGATCATTTGCATACTCACTACTAATTCTAGTATTGATAACCAAATCCTTGATATAATACTAATTGTTTTTATATGAGGTTGTCAAAGATTTGCATCAGTCTTTGATAGGTGACTCAACATATTTCAAACAGGAAGCATCACCTTGTAGCAATAGGAACATTAATAGGATTACAGATGTATTTGTTCATCTTGTCCTCTAACACCATCTTGATTTGATTATAGTTCAATTAGACATCTATTAACTAGATATATCGCATTTCAAGATATGTTTTGATTATGTGTTCTACCACATTCTTTATTCCAATTCAATCGGCATATCTCTCTCGAAATGAAACCAATTTCAATGTTCTTTTTTGGTTTGATGATTACTTTGTCTTTAAGTTTAGACCTTATTCATCGTGGCATCTGATTGACAGATGATAATTGGGCTTGATGAAGAGTTTCTGGATTACGAGGGTTAGAGAATGCTAGACATTGCAATATAATTTTAAGCATGGTTTATAATCACGGAGTAATAATTTTTAAAATTTTTCTTTCTTCTAATATATAGACAAAAGTAGGCCCATGGCCAAGCCATTCTTCATGCCCAAGTTGATTTGTGCGAGTTCATTGATAGGAGCTTGACTACCCATCTTGAAACTCTATAGGGGCCCTTTTGAATAAAAAATTGAATCTTTAGGGTTGTCTTTAGATCCAATGAACTAACTTTATCACTTATAATAGCATAACACATGTCTCATGGTGGGCACAAAGATTGAGCTTACTTGAGACTCCATGTGGCCAATTTCCCATGTACTATAAAGTACTTGAATGTGATTTCCTTTCCAAAGTTTTTAAAATGACAAGCTTGTTCATCTGCTTGCTCAAGTGGGACTTGTTTGATGAGGTTTCTTAGAGTCGGTGAAGTATTTATGGATTACTATTAGTGTAAGCTTTTCAATGTTGTCAGTTCTCCATTTGGTTGATGACATAGGCTAATTTTCTTTTCTAACTTATAGTAAGAAATTTCATGCTCATTGATGCGAGGCTATGGAGGACTGGCCTGGGTTCAGACCAACATTGCTGGACCGGCTGGTCCTGGGGGGGAGAGGAACACCGACTGCGCAATCCCCCCCTTCCTTCCTTCTTTCCTTCCTTCCTTCCTTTTCCCCCTATCCTTTTTCTCTTCACCCTCAGCTTTCCTTTCTCTCCCCCTCAGCCTTCCTTCCTAACACTTACATATTTCTGATCCTTTCCTAAAATCTAAAATGCTTATTATATCTTGTTCTCCTTTCCTATTTTAAATCCTTTCTTATTTTAAAACATTTCCTAAAATCTGAAATCTTGACTATATTTTATCCTTCTTTCCGATTTTAAGTATTACCTAAAATTAGTCTAGCCACTTTATAAATAGGGGATGATGTGTTCAGAGTTAGGGGTCTTGTTTTGAATCTGAATTCAAAAATTTCTTAGTGGTTTCCCTTCTTAAGGGTTATATCCGACGACAAAGGAGGTACTCCGGCTGTAAGCTTGTTTGAGGTGGTGATTATCTCCGCCATCCAACTTCGTCCTGCTCCTCGACAAAATGCAACCCCTGCTGGCCCTTTCCAGCTACCTCCCTGCAGTTTCTGCGCAGGTCCCCCTCCAGCTCCTCTGCAGGCCTTCCTCCTAGCTCCTTTGCAAGTTGCAGCCCCTGCAGTTGCAGTCCCCGCTGCTCCTAGTCTCCTCTCTGCTTCTTCCCTGTAGGCCGCAACCCCTAATTCTCCTTTCGGTAGCCAGCACACACCCCTTCCTATAGCCAGTCGACCACCCTCCAACAGCTCTAAACCAACACCAACCAACGATATTGCTTCCCACAGCCGACCACCCCCACTTTCTGCACTTGCTGCCTCCCTCTAGTACCCTTCCAGCCTTCCCAACGCCTCCTGGCAGTTGCAGGTCTCTTCCTGGCAGCCCTGTGGCTTTGTTTCTCTGATCTTCAGCGCGAACCGCCATCCTTGCCCCTTGACCCCATAGGCCTTGTTGCCCCTCGCAGACCACATTCTTTACTCTCTGCCTCTACATGCATTGTGTCTTCATCTTGCCCCAATAAAACACATCTTCCTTGCCCCTGCAGGCATTGTGCCGCCACCTTGCCTCCTGCAGGCCGCCATTTGCTGCCACTTCTGCCCAACACTCCTCTGGCCTTCATCGTTGCCGCCGACCTCACACCACCTCTCTGGACTCCCTTCTCGTCAGTGGTTGCGTCTTTTTTGTTTAGTCTCTATTTGTGATAATTTGTTTTGCACTGTAGATTTGTGTGTTGTCTTTCTTTCTGTTGAGTCTTCATTGTAACACTGTTTTAAGTCAGTAATAAAATTGTATCTTGCGTTATGATTTGGGTTAACTCCAATATCACTTCTTGTGACCTCTCAGATTTTTAACATTTATACTGAGACAATCAAGAAACCGATGAGGCTTTCCTTTCCATAGCTTTTTGAAATGCTGATCGTGTTCATTTGTTTTCTTGAAGTATTTACCTTTTGCCGAGGCTTCTTAGAGTGAGCAAGCTATATTGAGGGACTATCATTGGTGTAATTCTTCCAGGTTTTCATTTTACCATTTTAAATAGTAAATGGCATGGACAGATTTTCCTTTCTATTTTGTAGAAAAAAGTTGCATGCTCATCACAATCTTTCTTTAGAGGGACATAGAAGATCTTATAAATTATTTACATCAATATTAAAGGAGGTTGTCTATGTCTTTGCTTGATTAGGTGGCATGGCTTTTATTGCCATGATGCTCCCATAATTTTGGGATGCAGTTCTTCGCACTGGGAAGTTCAAGGCTTTCTTCAGCAATTTTGTTAGTTAATTAGGCTGTGGTTTTCTGTCATTCTGAGTCTAGGGAACTTGTTGGCTAATAGAGAAGGATTATGCTTAGGCTCCGTTTGGCGAGACTTTTTTGCAGCGTCGCGGCCACGGGCTTCTAATTTATAATTGAACGAATTTTAAATTCATTGTTGAACAAATTGTAAAAAAACTGAAGCTAGGGGCATATAAATGAGTGTGTTTATGAATCCAAACCAAATCAATCGAGTATGTGTTAGATATATAAATAAATCAGAATTTAGTGGCATGCATGTAAATGTTTTTTTTGGGTAATTGTCACAATTAAGATGACCTTTATCTGCCATCTATATATGCTGTTTTTCCGCTCCTTGATTTAATATATTTCATACTGTAAGTTCTAAAATTGTATAAAATTTCTGTATTTCAGAATGAAATATACTCAACCAAATATCTTATATTGTGATTTATACATAAAAATATGCCCTTTTTATGCATTTGGACACATCTGTGGAAGTTTACATGTTGAGGTGTAAGATTCATAAGTAATTCCGATGAAGCTGAAGAATTTATTTTATGCGTCGATATGCTTGTTGCTGCAGTTGGACACATCTGTGTTCTTCCCGTTCTTCCCTATAAGGAGTATGAATATGACAATTTTGTTGACAATTTTGTTGTAAGATTCATTGATTGTTGTTTCTCCGCTGGAAAGTTCCACATCTTTTTGATAATATTTTTTTGGGAAATTTACATACATAAGACCCAGTTCTTATGTATTTACACATCTAACACCTAAGCTTTGATTTGGACAGATCTGCTTTTATTTTTGGGGCACTTATATACATAGCACTTGAAACATTACTATTTACAAACCCAACATCCAGCACCCAACAAACAACACCCAGCACCCAACACCCTTTTTCATCCAATTTTCAAATTCTCGCTCAAATATTAAAATTTAACTATGATTTGGTATTTCTTTCTCTTGAAGCTAATTTGGGAGGATGTGAATTCCAATGTCTAAACAATCAACCAGGTTATCCTTCCTAAAACATTTGTGAATCTGTTGAGGATATATTTAAAAAAATGGTAAATTGTTAGTCATAATGCACATCTTAGGACCAATATGCTTTTTATATTTTTATTTGGCTGCATATGATGACTAGTAATCATTGGTAGACAACAATGCTGAGGATTCTACTGCTGCTCTCTCTATCTCAAGTTGCTCCAGGAANCATTTCCTAAAATCTTAAATCCTGACTATATTTTATCCTTCTTTCCGATTTTAAGTATTACCTAAAATTAGTCTAGCCACTTTATAAATAGGGGATGATGCGTTCAGAGTTAGGAGTCTTGTTTTGAATCTGACTTCAAAAATTTCTTAGTGCTTTCCCTTCTTAAGGGTTATATCTGACGACGAAGGAGGTACTCCAGCTGTAAACTTGTTTGATGTGGTGATTATCTCCGCCATCCAACTTCGTCTTGCTCCTCGACAAAATGCAACCCCCGCTGGCCCTTTCCAGCTACCTCCCTGCACCTCCCTGCAGTTTCTCCGCAGGCCCCCTCCAGCTCCTCTGCAAGCCCGCCTCCTAGCTCCTCTGCAAGTTGCAGCCCCGTTGCTCCTTTCGATCTTCTCTCTGCAACTCCCCTGCAGATCGCAGTCCCCGCTGCTCCTAGTCTCCTCTCTGCTTCTTCCCTGTAGGTCGCATCCCCTAATCCTTTTTTCGGTAGCCACCACACACCCCTTCTTATATCCAGTCGACCACCCTCCAACAGCTCTTGGCTGGCCGTCCAACCAACGATATTGCTTCCCATAGCCGACCACCCTCACTTTTTGCACTTGCTGCCTCCCTCTAGTAGCCTTCCAGCCTTCCCAAAGCCTCCTGCCAGTTGCAGGTCTCTTCCTGGTAGCCCTGTGGCTTTGTGTCTCCGATCTTCAGCGCGAGCCGCCATCCTTGCCCTCTGACCCCATAGGCCTTGTTGCCCCCCGCAAACCACATTTATTACTCTCTGCCCCTACAGGCATTGTGTCTCCACCTTGCCCCAATAAAACACATCTTCCTTGCCCCTGCAGGCATTGTGCCGCCACCTTGCCTCCTGCTGGATGCCATTTGCTGCCACTTCAGCCCAACACTCCTCTGGCCTTCATCGCTGCCCCCGACCTCACACCACCTCTCCGGACTCCCTTCTCGTCAATGGTTGCGTCTTTTTTGTTGAGTCTCTATTTGTGATAATTTGTTTTGCACTGTAGATTTGTGTGTTGTCTTTCTTTCTGTTGAGTCTTCATTGTAACATTGTTTTAAGTCAGTAATAAAATTGTATCTTGCGTCGTGATTTGGGTTAACTCCAATATCACTCCTTGTGACNACTGGGGCAGCGCAGCTGCAGCTGAAAAGCTGAGAAGCTACAGCTGCGCCAAACAGAGCCTTAGTAAGATTTAAGTATTTTTGTATTTTTATTTTTTTTTTTGGAGGTTTGGTGCGTTTTGACTACTTGGTGATGATTTTTATCACTATATTTTTTAACCTCATGTACGGTGAATGATTACATATTATTATCTATTCGGTGTTTCTCTCCAATCAGATTGTATTTCATACATAGTTGAAGATTAGAAGACATGATGCCATAGTCACAGATCCCATGGTCATTCGAAGAGTGCTTTGAAAGAATTATAAGAGTTAATCACATAAAATTTTGCCTTTGTATAGAGCTTGCCAAATCAAAGAGTTAAATTAAGGAATTCTATGGTTCTTTACCCCTCATTTAAACCTTAGAGAAACACTTTGCCTTTGTTGAGATATTGAACTTTGAGACAATGATTAAAGCATCTTATGACTCACAAGATTAATAGAAGAGTCTGGGTCAATTAATATTTAATTCTTTTGAATTATATTACTTTTTGTCATGACATGGAGTGGTTAATCATGTTTATTCATCCCTAAGAGTTTTTTATTGTTGAAGGTGATCATAGAGGAGAGCCTCTTTTATATTCCGCATCACGAAGAATGCCTCATACTACTCAAGGTTTTGTAAATCTTTGATGAGCATAACTATGTTGCTTTTAAACATTTATGAGGCCATTGTAGATGCTTAGTAATGTTGGCAATTTTTAGAGATGAATTATAGCATTGTATTTCCCACTAATTTGGGAGCCTTTTTGAATTTATTGGGATCTTTTAGTATGAGTTTTCATTGATTCTAATTTTTTTTCTTATCTTTGCCTTTCTTTAATTATGCAGTAAGGATTTGCTTCCCTCTCCTTTGTTTACGTTTACTCACCTGCAATCATTAGTGCAAGTTAATGTTGGAGATCATTTGCTCATCTTTATATTCCTTGTTGGCGAATTGAAGTTTTTCATGCCAATGATGGGTAATGCCATATAACATGATTCTTTTAAAGATTGAGGGGCTCCTTTAGCCTTTTAGATTTAACTGATAGGACTTTCTTGGGGGCTTAGGAATGTTCCCACATTTGCTCACCACAAAGGATTTAAATAGATTTTTCTTTAGCTTCATTTGATTTCGGATCAAGTTGGAGATTGGCCATATACTATTTTAGTTTAATTTAATGTTGAAATGGTTCTTCGTGCTTTTCAAGAGAGTTGAGTTCATGCATCTTAGTCTTTAACGTTCCATTTTATTTCCTTTTGATCAAGAATTTGACAAGAGCACAAACTAACTTTTAAAGATCGCCCTCTATTTGGTAGGGATTTTTAATGGGATTTTTGGTTGCGTAACATATCTATTGAACTCCATCCATAGCTTAGAGAAATTTGGTCGCTCAATGTGTTACTCTTTGAGATGAGATTCTTATTTATCTTCTTTCTCTTCTAACACTACTTTATGTTCATATATTTGATAAATTGAAATGACATTTAACTTTTCCTTTCTTGAGATGGTCTAGTTAGTTGTTAGGAAGGGCGAGCTTAACATTTTGGTAGCCTTTTTACACCCCATCACTGAAGAGAAAGCAAATCCTGAGCCAGATGGATATTAATTCTGGTTATTACCTGGTCTGTATGCAGTAGATGACATGATTGTGGATACCCATCTTGAGTGCATGTTTAAAATCTTTGCAATATGCTTTTTTTAAAATTTGCATTCTTTATTTACTTTCTCTTGAAGAGTGTGAGCTCTTTGACTTTCACCTCTTGGTTTTGTTAGTTTAGAGGGAGCAGTCGTTCCCTTTTCTTGTTCGTTTTTTTCTCTTTATTTTCAAATGGTACTGTCAATGTTCATTCTATAGGAGCTTTACTATATGTCTTTTGGTTAGCAGTTGATTGCTGCACTTTTTGAGGTTTCACTATCTTTTGATTTTTTTTTTTTTTGAAATTCTAGAAAGGCTAATGTATTAAATAGAAAGAAAGATATAGATACAATGTGTGGGAGGACCCAAGCATGACACCCTGCTCGCACAAAATCCACAAATGGTTCCAAAACTATAAAAAACAGAAAAATGCATTAGATACTTAAATAAAAAGCCTAACAGTGCCGAAATACATAGTATCAGGTGGCTAGAGAGCGACCCAATTTGGTCTTACCTCTACTTCTAGGTTCAGAGAAGGAGAAAGCTAATAAGCTGGTAAGATAATTGTCATTGCCGGTAGTAACCAATATATCATCCAACATGTTCCCGAGCTGGAGTCGACTTCCATTCTTCTTCTTCCTCCTGGAATAAACCTGTCATTCCTCTTCCGAAGAATTAGTCTGATGGGGTGGTAGAGCTGAAGCAGAATGAATGTCAACCCTAGTACCCACAATAGGTTCCAGTATATGTGAAGTATGAGTTGCCTCTACATCGGATACTTCCTGAAGAAGTGGAGCTACGAGGCTCACCTGATTATCAGTCTGAACACTATCATTTGTAGGTAATAGTCCATCAGTATTGTTTTCTATGGGGTTTGAAGGTGCCAACATCACATCACTCGCAGTAACAATAACAATAGTGTCAGGGGGTTCTCAGGGGCAACAGACTCCTGTCTGGTAGTATGCTCCCCAGGTGGAACTAAAATGTCCAGAGCAGTGGGGTTAGACCCATCCTTATTCACTTGAACCTTAGATTTTAAATTTGGATGAAACTTGTGGAATTTATCAAGGACATGACCAAACAACTTACAATGAGTACAATATGGGGGTCTGTGCTCCATGACGATTTGTTTCCAATAACCATTATAGGTTATGCCCAACCAAACTTCAGTAACATCAGATAAAGTAATATCCTTTTCCACAACTATTATGGCCACCGAGGGTCTGGTTAGATTGAAAGTAAACAGATCTAGCTTCAAAAGATCCCCAAAGATGAACCCACTCCTCATTTTTTATTCAACACAAGGATGGGAAATTAGTGAGAAATAATAGCAAATGAAAGAAAATGATACATGATTAAATGGATGGCCTCTTTCTTTCTGTCAATGTGCTCAATTTAATTTTAGTACTTCTATTTTGTTCTTGTTTTTTTTTTAATTTTCTAGGAATTGTAATGATGATGTAATAATTTTGTACCATAGAATCATGCGAAAAGGTGACCTTACAAGTTAGCTAATCTTGGTCCACCAAAGCAAGCCGAGGTTAAATTTCTCCTGATCATTGCCACATTGCCATGTAAGTCAGTGGTCAATGACTTGACTCTGATTCCAGCAGCTTCTATTTTAATGTTTTGATGTTTTTATGAAGATTCTTGAATTAACATTTGAACTTTCCAAACGGATCCATGCATTTGAAGAATTCAAGCACGATATACATTCCCTGTACCTGACCTTAATGTTGTCTTTTCATCGTTTTTATCGATCAAATGTATCCAAATCCTACTTATTTGCATAGGAATGACAGAAAATATCCGATCGTGATGAATTAAAATCACTTTGAAGCATATTCTTTTGGAATTTTCTTNGTTGTCTTTTCATCGTTTTTATCGATCAAATGTATCCAAATCCTACTTATTTGCTTAGGAATGACAGAAAATATCCGATCGTGATGAATTAAAATCACTTTGAAGCATATTCTTTTGGAATTTTCTTAATGACTATTTTCTGATGGTTGGCTTGTTAGTTCTCCCCTTCTTTTGGTGAGACTGAAGTTCTCAATTGGATCCATGGATTTGAAAATTTTGGCCACGAGATAAATTCACTATAGCTGACCCTCAATGTTGTATTTTTTATCATTTTTATAGATCAAATGTATCCAAATCTCATCGTTTAATAGGAATGACAGTAAATATCAGATTGCGTTGAATTAAATTGATTTTGAAGAATTGTATCTTTCAGAATTTTTTAATGACTATTTTCTGATGGTTGGCTTCTTGGTTCTCGTATTCCCCTTCTTTTGGTGAGGGTAAGCTCATCTACTTATATGGTTATATTTTTACATTTCATTTATTATTTTCCCTTTTATTTATATCCTCTTTATGTCTAGAGTTCCCTCTCTCTATTTCNACCTGAACTCTTCATCACTTTTGGAAACCTACTTTTCCAAAGTCCATTTCATCCAACGCCATCTTATGAAATTTCTTAAAACCCATTTATATCATAAAAGTATTCTTCTCCAACCCATCCAACTGGAAGCCCATCTCTCTTTGTTATCAGTTTTGTTATGGCATTTGCTCACATTGGGATCTTCCACTTAACAGTGTGATCCATATTCATAATTTATGATTGCCTATTATAGTGCATATCGTTCTAGTGTCTAAAGGATATTTTTATAATCTTGATCTTTTGGACTCATACTTGTTTGGATCATCTAGTGGTTGATCCGCGGGGATTTAATCCATGTCACTTATTGGTATTCACGATGTGGCTTGGTGTATTTTTGGTGACGCTTTAATCTTTTGATATAAGTGATTGTATGTAATGGATCTCAAAGATGCATTTCTTGATGTCAATTTCACGCTTAGGTTTAAATTTAAGTTGGTATGTAATTTTAAAATACTAGCCAGCATAGTTTATATATATATATATTCTTAATTTAAAACTAAACTTTGTGGCAACACAAAAAATATATCTTTTTTATTAAAAAAAAATTATAGATTTATTGTGCTGAAGTAACCCAATACAAAGACAAATATTATTTATTTATTTTTAGCTTGTACAACTAGTTATCTCAATC
This sequence comes from Phalaenopsis hybrid cultivar, assembly GCA_002079205.1. NCBI lineage: Eukaryota > Viridiplantae > Streptophyta > Magnoliopsida > Asparagales > Orchidaceae > Phalaenopsis > Phalaenopsis hybrid cultivar. The sequence goes on from JXCR01134490.1 coordinate 102,499, forward strand.
GTGCTTCACGAATCAAGAATTATTCAAATCTTCATAAAATCATCTTCTAAATCAACAATTTTAGACATCAGAACAATTACAATTATATCACAAGGTGAAGCATTTTAAAGTATAGAGTGTATTATGAAAAATTAAGAGTAAAGAAACTTAAATTCATTTATTATGATTCAACATCAATGCATATGTTCTCACCTCGAGTCCTCAACTCCAGATTTATGCTCCTCTCCTCGCCATGGTTTGTAGGAGAAATCTCTCTTTTTAACAGAGAATTGAGAAGCCCTACTCTTAGGAGTGTGAAAGATCTGATTTTGACTTGATCTAGGTCCGGATAGAAATTTTTTCAACTAAATGGAAATCAGATTGTGGATCAATCCTGCTAAATTTTGATCCGATCCGTTATGGCTCGATCCAATTTTCGAGCCGGCTCGAATGTCATTTTTGGCTCGTGAGCCAAATTGGTCTAGCTCAAACTCGCCTAGGCCCGCCCGACTAACTCACCAACAAAAAATATAATTTTTTTGTGAAAAGAGGAAATTAGAACCCCTGCAACTCCACTCAAGCAAAAAATACCTCACCAACCGAGCTGACAATGCATTATGCTTGTAAAATTAAAATTTTTGGTGTTAAATATGAAAATATACATAAGAATTTATTTCGATCCCGATCTGAGCCGAGGACAGATCAAAATAGATTTGATCATTTAATTTGGCTCGGAGCTCGGCTTAAATGGTTCAATTCGATTTTGATCCGAGCTAAATGAGGAGACAACTACTTTAGCTCTCCAATTGTTGGCACTAAGCTCTTTACGAACAATTTGAGATCAAAAGACTTTACACCAACACAAAATTATTGCTCTTATGCCGCTCATATTTTCAACTTGAAGGATTATAAGATAGATAAAGAAAGAATAGAACTTTGTAGTATGAACTACTTGAACATTATTCTTTAGGGGTTTCAAATCTTAAAAATTTTCTTATAAAAATTTTTCATTCTGANTTTTTTATTAAAAAAAAATATAGATTTATTGTGCTGAAGTAACCCAATACAAAGGCAAATATTATTTATTTATTTTTAGTTTGTACAACTAGTTATCTCAATCGTGCTTCAAATTTTCATAAAATCATCTTCTAAATCAACAATTTTAGACATCAGAACAATTACAATTATATCACAATGTGAAGCATTTTAAAGTATAGAGGGTATTATGAAAAATTAAGAGTAAAGAAACTTAAACTTATTTATTATGATTCAACATCAATGCATATGTTCACACCTTGAGTCCTCAACTTGAGAGTTATGCTCCTCTCCTCTGCCATGGTTTGTAGGAGAAATCTCTCTTTTTAACAGGGAATGGAGAAGCCCTACTCTTAGGGGTGTGAAAGATCCGATTTTGAGCCGATCTAGGTCCCGATCGAAATTTTTTCAACTAGATTGAATCGAATTGTGGATCAATCCTACTAAATTTTGATATGATCCGTTATGGGTTGATCCAATTTTCGAGCCAGCTCGAATGTCATTTTTGGCTCGTGAGCCAAATTGGTCTAGCTCAAACTCGCCTAGGCTAACTCACCAGCAAAAAATACAATTTTTTGTGAAAAGAGGAAATTAGAACCCCTGCAATTCCGCTCAAGCAAAAAATCCCTCACCAACCGAGCTGACAATGCATTATGCTTGTAAAATTAAAAGTTTTGGTGTTAAATATGAAAATATACATAAGAATTTATTTCAATCCCGATCTGAGCCGAGGATAGATCAAAATAGATTTGATCATTTAATTTGGCTCGTAGCTCGGCTTGAATGGTTCAATTCAATTTTGATCCGAGCTAAACGAGGAGCCAACTACTTGAGCTCACCAATTGTTGGCACTAAGTTCTTTACGAACAATTTGAGATCAAAAGACTTTACACCAACACAAAATTATTGCTCTTATGCCGCTCATATTTTCAACTTGAAGGATTATAAGATAGATAAAGAAAGAATAGAACTTTGTAGTATGAACTACTTGAACATTATTCTTTAGGGGTTTCAAATCTTAAAAATTTTCTTATAAAAATTTTTCTCTCTGAGTTTAAGCTCTTTAGATCTCATCTTTTTTCACATTTAGGGCTTAAAAATAATAAATTATGTTTAGTGCATTAGTTCAAAAACTCTAAAAAAAGTTGAACTTAACAAATTATTGAAATTTAATAGTATGATCATGCTACTCGCAATTTCAGGATCTTAATAATTTTTATTAAATAAATCTTTCATACAGTACAATGTATATCGTCCAGTATAATTAGTTTAAAATTTAAACTATTCTAATTAAGAAAATTAATTGGATGTTTTAGTCATTTGAAATCAAGTTAATTGTAAATTACCATTAGTTTTAATTTAAAAAAATTTTAATCAACAAATTGATCTGATTTTAAAAATTAGATTATGATATATTGTATGGTACAACATATTATGATCAATTNTAAATTATTGAAATTTAATAGTATGATCATGCTACCCGTAATTTCAGGATCTTAGTAATTTTTATTAAAGAAATCTTTCATACAGTACAATGTATATCGTCCAGTATAATTAGTTTAAAATTTAAATTATTCTAATTAAGAAAATTAATTGGATGTTTTAGTCATTTGAAATCAAGTTAATTGTAAAGTACCATTAGTTTTAAGTTAAAAAAATTTTAATCAACAAATTGATCTGATTTTGAAAATTAGATTACGATATATTGTATGGTACAACATATTATGATCAATTTAAATTAATTATTTATTAAATTTAAGTTTTGATATAAGTTCTCGTGCATGATGATTGTCTGTAACTGAGAAACATACATACATGACTCAATTTTTTTATGCTTGTAGTTTCAACATTTACTTTTTTCTTACAAGCTTGATTTTTTTAATTTGCTTAATTTCTTAAATTATTATATATATAAATTGGCATCGCATACATTGAGTTATACATTCTCTTAGAATTACCAATATTGTTTTTCAAATATGTCTAACATTTGAGTTGTTATGCTTCTACTATATACATATATGTCTAAAAAAATGAATTATTGTTCTTCCAGTATTTCACTGAAATATTGGCACTCAAATATGCANAAGAAACATACATACAAGACTCAATCTTTTTATGCTTGTAGTTTCAACATTTACTTTTTTCTTACAAGCTTGATTTGTTTAATTTGCTCAATTTCTTAAATTATTATATATATAAATTGGCATCGCAAACATTGAGTTATACATTCTCTTAGAATTACCAATATTATTTTTCAAGTATGTCTAACATTTGAGTTGTTATGCTTCTACTATGTACATATATGTCTAAAAAAATGAATTATTGTTCTTCCAGTATTTCACTGAAATATTGGCACTCAAATATGCACAAAAATATGTAGTAAAATCTGCTTGAATAAATTATGTTTGTGATATCAAAACATTAAATTATTATTATAAACTCATGGGGTTAATAATATTTCCCTTTTTGATGATGATAAATATACTTTAATTGTGTATAAATATTTTGGATTTATATAACTCCCTTGAATTTATGTCTTCTATTTAATTTAAATTTTTAATGCTTATAAAGAAATGAGGAAAATATAAAAAAAAAATTCTTAGAAATTTTTTATTTTCTCAACATAAAACAAATATATTACAATTTATATCAAAATAGTGGAGGTATAAAATATATAATAAAAATATAAGAAAAATATACATAAAAAACACAACAAATAAATATTCCACCTTTCTGCATCTCAAAAGTAGAGGACATCCAACTACTGAAAAGAAAGTACAACAAACACAAATAATTTATAGGTGCTCTAATTAGTGTCTGGGTAGTTACAAAAGTAGCCACTAATCTAGATGAACTAACTATAAAATAATTTATCATTTTCATGTTGCTATTGCTATTGTTGTAGTTCCTTATGCTATGTGATCATCTATCTTGAGCTCTAACAAGGATAAGTGTTCGATCCAATTGTCTTAGGAAATGAGTAAGATGAGTATATTTGAGGAGCCTAAAATGTTGGTGTTAATGGGATAAATTTTTTTTCACTGTTGACAACTTGGACGACTCACATTTTATTACTAAATAGTACGTTGACGGAAGGGTCGATAAATTAGTATGAATATGCTTAGGTTAATTGAGATGACACATATTACACTTGGCTTTCAAAATATAAGCTATCACATGACCTAGGGTAACGTTTGGATGATGCTTGAGTTTTAGATTATGAATAGAGGTAAAATTTTCAGTATATTGGATAAACAAATTTGCAAAATTTAATTTAGTTTGAGTTATGCGGTAACAGATGATAGGCTGCAGTGGTTTTACTAAGACAATCATTAATTTTGGGAATGGCATTGTGTCGAAGCATGTGTTGAATAACACATGTTTTGCATAACATTAACTGGCAACTGGTGTTGTGATAGTGGATTATGTTAAGTGACCTGGTTAATGGAAGGCCAGTTATAGTGAAATTTCATTACAATAATCTGAGGGCCAGCATCAGTATTGGATATATGGAGGTATTTATCTAAGAATTAATCACTGATCTTATTTTTTTTCTACACTCCGTAGGTCTCATAATGGTGCACTCAGTATTTGTAATAAGGTTTGTAAATAACTCTAAAAGAAGCTTAGAGTAAAAAAGAGTGAGCAATAAATAAATAATTAGTAAGTAGTCCCAATAAAAAGATTTTAAGCAGAATAGGAAAGGCGTTCTTGAAGTACTGATCTAGTGTCTGTAACAGAAGACTCTGACATCTTTCGTAGGCAATTGATTCTTGTCCTTCCAGAACCTTGGATCTCATGTTGTATTGGATGATGATGTGTTAGTACTGTGATCTCTTATTCGAGAAGATCACCAAATTCCCTTCCACACAAAAAAACTGCTAAATGGGTGAGTGAGAAAGTAATAGAGTGATATTTATAGCCATTTTTTGGTAAGATGGATCATATAGTATGATAGGGTTGTATGGCACTATTATTTCATCATCTAATCATCCTAATGGCTAGAAAATAGATAATTTCATAGTCAAATCATACAATATGATAGTGATTGGACATTACGGTTGGACTTCATCCACAGGATTGATTAAACTAGTTTATAACAGTTACTTTCAACAGGTATGATGGGCTTCTCCAGGTACAATCAGACAATTTGGTTATCCTCTATTTTAGGTTTTGAATTTGATTTCTTAATTTTTTTTTCAGATTTGTATTGTTATCATATATCATCCTAAAGGCTTCTTTTAAATCATCTAATTATCAAATTTTAAAAAGCACCAAACAATAAAATATAACTAAAAATGCAATGAATTAAATATGCACAAGGCTCAGACGCACAAGTACGCACATACAGTAGTGACACTGACATGATGTAAAGTCCAAGAACCTATGCTATAATTCTTAGTTTCATTCTTAAATGTACTAAACCTGTTATTACTCCATGATTTTATAAAGATATCAACCAACTAATTTTTTAGTGACAATAAATTGAATATTTGCATCGTCTATGAACATACTATCTCTAATAAAATGGTAGCAAATATTTTTGTGTTTTGTTCTAGAGTGTTGTATGGGTTTTCTGGATGCATATAGTGCTTATCTTGTCACACACGGTAGATATTGCATAAACTTATATTCCAAAATCAATAAGCAACCTAACTCCTTGCAATTATATATTTAGTTTCAACAGTGGATGGGGCAATATGATTTTATTTTATGCTAGACCATAAAGTTAGGAATGCCTTTTGAACTAACATGTTTTTGATTTTCATTTCCTATTAACCTTATAGTTTATAAACTTCAAATGTAAATATCTATTAAGATCAAATTAAGTGTTATTCCCATGATACTAAATTCTTGATGTAGTAGCATATATCAGATATATAAATATATGCTTAATTTCCATCATATTCTATTCTTTTGGATTAGCTTGAAAATATGCACACAAGTAGAGATACTGAATATGTTGATAGGTTGTAAGATATAGTAGTGATCCAATCATACCTTGTTATCATTTTAAATTTACTTACTTTTCATTGGAGTCCCTATCTAACCGAGTATTTGATTTATGTGATATTTACGCTGTTAACACCCTTCCATGTCAAGTTTATTTATATGTTTTTTTATACTTGAATTGATATAGAAACATTTCATTCTTTTCTTGTTTACTTAAATTTTTGTAAGCTTAAATCATCATTTAAGAAAATTCTGGACCTTTTTTTAATTTTAGCTCCAAAATATATCTCTTCAACTAACATTTACACAATAAATGTATCAGATCCATCATTTTTAATAAATAAAGTCATATTATTTGTTTATTTATAAAATTTATTTTGAAGTAAGAACATACGGAGTCTATTGTACTATACTTTAAGGGTTTGCTTTAATTCATATATGGCCTTTTTTAACTTGGAAATATGTTGAGATTAACTTGAGCTCTTAAAGCTAGCTAGTTGCTCAACATTCAATACTCTTCTTTTATACCATTCATAAAGATACTTTTAATATCCATTTGATATAATTTGAAGCTCCAAAAGTATGCAAATGCAATAGTACTTTATTAGCTTCAAGTTGTGCTTATGGTGCGAGTGTTTTTTTAAAGTCTATTTCTTCTATCCGATTAAAATATCTTTGACAATTAATCTAGTCTTCTTTCTCATAACACCATAATCATTTAGTTTATTTTAGATAATTATTTTGTTTCTATGACACTTTAGTTAATAGGCCTTAATACTAGTTCCTAAACATCTTTTCTGGGAAGCTATTTCAATTTTCATGATTTTTTTTTTATTTAATTGTAATCCAAAACCATAGCTTTATCAACGTTAGCATCAAGCTTTCTAAATTTTAGCATAAAATATTTACCACCCAAACATATATAGATGGAATAAATTTGGTATTTTGCCTTCCGAGTGATTTGTAATCCATTGTTATGGCTTTCACGTTCATTAAATTCGAAGCTACACTAGGCATAAGTAATTTAAGTTTTAAGCAATTCATCAACAGGTTGGAAGAGAATTCTTTGTTATGGACTAGCTAGAAATTTGAGCACTCGGGAAAATCCACATTCCTATGTTTGCAGCCTCATCGATGCGTGAGTAAACTCAAGAGCTGTTTTTTTTATGTTAGATTGGATTCTATTTTGATCAAATTTCTCATGATATTACATCCTAATTTATTTAGATCTCGTTTAAGATTCTATGGGCGCAAATCCTCATAATTAACCTCACCAATGGGAGAATGCTAATAATTAAGGAGGTTTCTTAAGCTTAATTTATGCTCATATTTAATATTTAGATTTCAGTTAATCTAATATAGAATGTTGAGAGGGTGGGCATGATCTTGATTCTATATTTTTTTCATCTGATGTATGCTAACAGATTCAATCCATCAATATCAAGGGTATTTGAGCGATAAGATCCAGGGAGCCTAATTAGCAATTTTGGGTTCTCTTATATTTGTTATCATCATTGTCTTATTTGTTATCTTCATCACACATGACTGAAAATATATGGATGCTGAAGATGTTCTTTTAAAGCTGACATCAACGAGTTTAGCCATATCAGTTTCATTGAATAGTTTTGATGCACAGAATATGGATGATTGTAGTTCAGAGGTATTGGGCATGTCTGACAAATGTTTAGTGGCATGATATGACTATATTTTTTATGAGTTTCAATTTCACCTGAAGAAGCGTGTCTAAGACATGAGGTTTTTGGTTTGCGTTATTGTAATTGATGTATGATTTGATTGGTAGGCTTGCATGGGTGTTCACCAGACTCAGGCTAGGTTAACTCTTACATCAATTGGAAAATTGAAAATTTAATTTAATGTGTTTGAGGTTGTGCTACCAAATTAAGTAGGGTTGCTTACTTCCGTTAGATGATCTCTAAGCTGGTCATGCAACATCAAGGATGAGGAAATTCCAATAATGGGCCTTATGATTATGAGAATAAGTACGTTAGCTCATTTGGTTTAGTTTGTGGACTTGTCTTTTTGTTAACCTATTAATTATGAGGTGGATTTACGTCCATCTCAAGGGATTTGAAAATCTGGTGGTAAGAATTTTGTATCTTTATATTAAATGAACTCTAGTATTTAGAATTATCCCCGATATTTTGCTATACACAATTTTATCTCGCCAAAACTATTTGTTGTTTTTCTCTTGTTAGAAAAGTTATGAGACTCTCCTCAATAGATGTCATAATGGACTAAAACCGGATTTACTTTATAGGAAAGGCTAAGAGGATCACACAATTAGTTTCTAGCTAGAAGAGGCATGCTTTATGCCATGGTGGTTCAAGAGAATGTGAGAAAGTTTAAAGGAGTCATAGCTATTTTTGTTGGTAAAGTTAGTGTTGTATTAGGATTATAGCGATTCCTAAGGGTTTATGTAAGATTTTTTACACGGGCTTTTTAGTGAGAGAAGTGTAGTAAGAGTAGACTTACAAGGGAAGTTGAGATAGTGGAACACCATGAGCAACTGAGACAAGGATAGAGTGAGTGTGGGAGTAATCATACAGTTGTAGTCAATTTGTGGTCAAGTTAGTGTTGCATTAGGATTATAGTGAGTCCTAGGGGATATGGTGAATTTTTTTACAGGGGCTTTTTAGTAGAACTGTAGTAAGAGTAGACTTACAAGGGATGTTGATATAGAGCAACATGATAGAGCAACTGAGACAAGCATAGAGTGAGTGTGGGAATAATCATACTATTGTGGTCTAGTTGATGATAGGGAGAGCTGTCTACTCGGAGGTGGGTGTAATTCTTGGTTGCGATCTAGAGGTATAGGGGGACAAAAAAGAATGACACTAGGAAAAGAATTGGAGCCAAAGCGAGAGAGTTATATGAGCATTTAGGTGGAAATGTGAGTTGCTAGACAATTCAGTGCCAAGTGGCTATCTCCAAAGTGATTGAGAAGTGGGTTCGACACGCGATATTCAAAGAAAAAAAACTAGTCGTAGAAGAGCTTTAGTTGGAGAAGTGGGACTGAGGTGTGAAATGTATTCTTTTTTTTCCTTTCCATGACTATGGCTAAATTGAAATAGTGTACTCTTGGGCTCTTTTTCTTATGGGCCATTGNAGCTTAAGACCACCTTGAAGGGAGTAAGGCATCTGATTCTCTACCCATATCTTTGAGATAGGTTTAAGACCACCTTAATTGGATTAAGGCAGCCTATTCTTAAATCTTCCAGATAGGTTCAAGACCATCATAAATGGAGTAAGACAACCTATTCTCAAAACTTTGAGTTGGGTTTAAGACCACTTTAAATGGAGTAATGCAAATGAATCTCTACACATATCTTTAAGATAGGTTTATAACCACCTTAAATGAAGTGAGGCATCTGATTCTCAACCCATATCTTCGAGATAGGTTTAAGACCACTTCAAATGGAGTAAGGTATCCAATTCTCAAATCTTTTGAGATCGATTTTAAGACCACCTTAAATGGAGTAAGGCATTTGATTCTCTTTCCGGGATTAATATCCAAATTTCAATCATTTTCTTGGGATCAGTACATAAATTCTAACTCCCTTCTTTTTGAGGTCAGTACATAAATTTTGATTCTCTTTCCTGGATTGGTACCTGAATTACAATTCCCATCTTGGGGTCAACACCTAAATATTGATTTACATCCTCTAAAACACCTGGAATTTGATATTTTGAGACCCTATAATTTCTAATCCCCTGCGAGAGTTCCGAGTCCTCAATTTTGATTGAGTGTACACTTGTTATATTCTTAGAAGAAATAACTGTCACTCAATTCTACTCTTTGTCTTAGGTCTGTTGACTTAGAAGTCTGTGTTGGTTTTGTTGATCTTGTCGGTCAATGCCATTACGTGTGCTTGCCCGGCACACCACACTTATTGGGGGTCCATTTGGTTACCTCACTTTTGGTTGAGGTCTAACTTTTCCTCTATAGTAGCCTAAGTTCTACCAATAGGACTTTCCTGTTGACTATTCCTAGAGGACTGAATTTCTACACTCTTTTCTGCTCAACTTGAAGTTCAACATATTGGTCCTAACCTCTAGCACTTAGTAGGTGGGGTCAATATGGTGGAGCTCAAGGAGAGTTCCCATATCATGTTCAAGCCTTAGGACTAACCCTAGGTGGTCTAATATTGGTAGGCTATCTTGCACACACTACACTTTTTCACACACCCCAAACCTTAAGACCACTTGCCCTTGATTTGGTCTCTTGACTCCTTTTGGAAAGCTCATATGGGTGGACCCATACCCCTAGTCCTTGGCTAAGAGGGTTAGGACCAGTATATTGAAAACCCAAAATGAATCTTCATATGGCTCCTATCGGTTTGGCATGGCATAATGGCTTACTTGCCCATCTTGGCCCAAAATCACCAAATTACAAAAATACCCTTATAACCCTAATTTTTGCCAAAAATCCCAAAATACTCAAATTTGTCCGAAAGTCATCTCAAATCACTCACCACTGCCTGAATTGACCCAAATCCACAAAAATCACCAAACTCCCAAAATACCCCCAAACTTGTTAAAAATTACCAAAATGCCCCTCACGACCCAAAAATTGCAAAAATTCAAAAAAATCCCAAAAAAACTCTAAAATAATCTTAAATAATCCCAATTTCAATTTTTAACCATTAGATTGACACAGTTTGACCAAAGGCCCAACTTTCCCAAATTAGTCCCAATCTTGGCCCAATTGACCCCAATCTTGCCCAATTTCAATTCCAAACCAAATTTCAACATTCCTAAGACAAATTGAAACCAAATATAAACCCAATTTGGCCCAATTGCAAGCTCAATTTCACCCAAATAAAAAAGCCCTAATTTTTACCATATGTCCAAATTCCCCAAATTGGTCTCCAATTCAACTCAAAATCATTTGAAATCCTTTCCAAACTCTTCATGACACCTTCCTACACCAAATTAAACGTTGGGTTAGCCCAAACTTTAATCCAATTCAACCCAAACTCAAGCCCTCCATACTATTTCCAAAAGCTCATCAAAACTAAGCCCAACTCTTAATTCCTTGAAATCAAAAGCCTACATGATAAAATTATTTTATCATCCAATTAAATCAAACTATACACCATGATATTTGTAACTTTAGCCCCTTCTACATTTGGGGTCATGAAAACACCATTTCAAAATTACCCAAAATTCAAAAAATCTTTTTCGTGCAAAATCACCAAGCCAAAGGGAAGCCATGAAGCCATTCCCAAGCCATATGTGAGCCATGTAAGCGTTGCCACCTCACCAAGCTATTAATGGCAAGAGGACAAGCCACTTTCAATCTTCCTTAAAAATTTTTTAACCCTTTTAATTACACACTTAAAGCCATGCTTAGCCTAATTTTTTTGGATTGACACCTCTCCACATCATTTCAGCTGGCTCAGCTAGCCTTGGTCAGCCATGGGGAGTCATCCAAGCTATTTTCATAAGCCTAAACCCAAGCTTGACCCAACCTAGCCCAAAAACCCTTCCATTTCAATAATATCCTTTACACATGTCATCCCCAAATTAATTACACCATGATTTAGCCCTGACCTCCCCAAGCCAGATGGTGACCACTCTCTGGTCGGCCGGCCACCTTGGCTTCTGGAAAATCCAAATAAAAAAACTCCACTATGGCTAAAACTTAAAATTGAACCCACCTGATGTGCACAAGTCCAACTGGACATTGAATCCTTTCTTCCCTTTACCTAGGCAACCTCCTAACCACCTCAGCCGTTCATGATAGCCACCACAACCTCCTCTATTTAAACTCACCCTCCTCGGTCAAGAGAAAAGAGCTTGAAAGTCCTTTTGGAGACTTTGCCAAATTGTTCCAAGAGCTTCCTTAAAACCTCTTAAGATCAACCCAACCATCCTCAAGCCCTCAAACCCACTGCCTGAGTTCAATTTTGGAGCTCAAAATTAAGCCCGAATTAGGACATTCCTCTAGAAACCATAAAATCCAAATTAATTGCACCCACACCATCCCCTGAGTGAGAGAAGAAGATCCCCACAAAAGCCCTATCACTAAACCACCCTAATGTAGACTGTAATCAACACCCCAAATCATCCTTGGTAGAAATCCTACTTAGGAAATTCACTATGGCCCAAGGCTTCATCTAGGAGCTCTCTAAGCTCAACTCATGCTTTTGGAAGCACCCAATCAAGACCACACCTCTTGGGCAAAGATATTGAACCCTCCCCTTGAATCAAGCCTATTTTAATTCTCCATGCTCATTGACTTGATTTAAGGCTTGATTAACCATATGGATATGTTCTCCTAGTCTAAACGAGTCGATAGGAACAAACCTCACTTAATTTGGTTGAGTACTGAGAGAGATATTAAGGTTTGAAGTTGGATGGTTCTCGAGCTAGGGATTTCGATATGATGAAAAGATTTGGGAACACTGGTTTTCTTATATGGATTCTCTATTTGCATAGACATTTCACCATAGCATGGGACCATGGGGCTTCTGATGTCTCTGTTGTTGGGCATCTTCGCTGATTTTTCTAAGGTCAAGGGGCATCTCTAACTAGAGATCTCTAATTTTCAAGTTAACGGCCCCTATTTTTGTTTAAAAATTCTAATAATTAAAATATTCATAAGAAAAATACAAAACTTGTTTTGGTAGGTGATACACCTAAAATCTATAGTATTTCGTACACATTTTTATACCTACTTTTGAGATATTGTGCTTTAACAAAAGTTATTTGTGTTTTTTTCTTATATGTACAATCAAATGGTTAGAAAATGCTAAAAGAAGTGAGAAAGGGTCAAATTTGGAGCAAAAATGAAGAAAGGTGTAAAAATGAACTGGGGCGCCTAAGCGCCCAGGATTGGCGCCTAAGAGTCAGAGCATCGGCGCCTAAGCGCCATGTACTTCGCGCTTAAGTGCCAAAGTTAGTTACTTGAATAAATATTAATTTGAGTGGAATTTTGAAGAGGTGTTTGAAGCATCCCTTAATAAAAATCTGGGAAATAGCCCATGGACACGAAAATTCATTCAATTGACTTTTAAGGAGACAACTTCTAAAAAATTCATTGAAAGGAGACACCTTTTTGAATAGACACCAAGGCACCCCTCTGATTTTTATAAGGAAAGACTTAGATTTTCCAAAAGAAGAGGTCAGCAACCAACCACCAAAATTTACAACCGCTGTTGTCGTCAACTATTGCCGTTACCGCCACCGGCTAACTTAACATTATTTTATTTTAAGTGTTAGTTTGTATTAAAGAGACCTCAAAGGAGCTTTAGAGATGTTGTGGAGAGAATTTGAGATAAGTGTTTATGTTTGTGACCACACTTTATTTTTAATTCAAATTTCTTGTTTGTGTGCGTGATTTCTACGTTTAAACTCATGTGTGGTTGTGTTTTCTCCATGGATTTTGAGTAATTTTCTTTATCTTTTTTTCTTAAAATGATAAGTGATTAAATGCTTAAAGGAAGTTGTGTAAAGTATTAGACTTCAATATTGTAAGAAGTTGTGTTGATTCAAGACCTTGCACTTCATTTACTTCTTGATTTGGCCAATTAAGATGTTAAATTCTATTGTGAGAACATATAAGATCCAAGATGATATGGTCTCAATCAACAAATGGTTGGAATCATATATTACTTTAAAGAATGATAATGTAGTTCATTGGATTGAGTGCAAATAAATAGGGAAATATATTTTCAAGGGTGTAGAATTAGAAGACTTTAGAGTGACAAGCTAAAGCCTCCATCAATTAAAAAACCTTCTGAGCTTGAGTTGAAGTTACTTTCTGAACATTTGAAGTATGCCTTTTTAGGTAATTCCTCTACATTACCTGTTTTAATTTTATGAAAATTAACTATAGAAGAAAACGAGAGCTTGATGAAAATTTTAAAGAGTTATAAGAAAGCCTTTGGAAGGACAATTGCCGATATAAAAGGAATTGGTCCTTCAATTGGTATGCATAGGATTCATATGGAAGAGAACTGTAAACCCTGGGTAGATCCTTATAGGAGATTGAATCTTGTTATAAAAGAAGTTGTTAAGAAATAAATTTTAAAGTGGTTAGACGCTAGAAACCCTATTTCAGATAGTGCATGGGTTAGTCTAATTCACTGCATTCCTAAGAAAGGAGGAGTGACTGTGACTTTCAATGAACATAATGATTTAGTACTAATAAGACGACAAGTTACAGGATGGTGAATATGTATTGATTATAGAAAAATAAATCTCGCCACAAGGAAAGATCATTTCCCACAACCCTTTCAAGATCAGATGTTGGATAGACTAGCTGGGCATAAATACTTTTATTTTTTTGGATGGACATACTGGTTATCACCAAATACAAATAGCTCGTGAGGATCAAGAGAAAACAACTTTTACCAGTCCTTATGGTACATTTTCTTTTAGAAGAATGCCCCATAGTTTATGCAATGCACCTGCTACATTTCAAAGATGTATGATGATTATTTTTTGTGATTTGTTTGAAAAAGTGATTGAGGTTTTTATGGATGATTTTTTAGTGTTTGAAATAAATTTAGTCCTTAATTGGAAAAAATGTTAATTTATGATAGCAGGAGGAATAGTTTTGGGACATCAAATTTTAGAAAATGGTATAGAAGTAGACCGTGCAAAAATTCAAGTGATCGCTAATTTACCTTACCCAACAAGTGTAAGGGAAATTAGGAGTTTTTTAGGACATGCTAGATTGTATAGGCGATATATGAAAGACATTTCAAAAATTGCTAAGCCTCTAAGCCATTTACTTGAAAAGATGTAATTTTTAATTATGATGAAGAGTGTCTAAATGCTTTTGAATTATTAAAAGAAAAATTAGTCACTGCACCAATTATTGTTGCACCAGATTGAGAAAAACCTTTTAAATTAATGTGTGATGCTAGTGATTATGCTATTGGAGTTGTTTTAGTACAAAAGCATGATAAGATTTTTAAAGTTATCTACTATGCTAGTAGAACTCTTAATGAAGCTCAAACTAATTATACAACAACTCAGAAAGAGTATTTAACAGTAGTAATGCTTTTGATAAATTTACATCATACTTGATTGGAACTAAATGTATTATGCATACAGATCATTCTGCTATTAAATATTTAATGAAAAAGAATTATATAAAACCTAGAATTATATGATGGGTTCTTCTTTTGCAAGAATTTGATTTTAAATTAGTAGATAGGAAGGGAGTTGAGAATCAAAATGTTGATCATCTGTATAGAATTGAATTAGAAAAACCACTCTATTTTGAAAAAGAGATTAATGAACATTTTCTGGATGAAAAATTGTTCAATATTAATGAGTGGTGTGTTCTATGGTATGCAGAGATTGTGAACTTCATTGTTAGTGATATTATATCCTATGGAATCACATACCAACAGAAGACGAAATTTCTATCTGAAGCTAAGACTAATCTTTGGGATGACCCATTTTTATAAAATCAAGGAAAGGATCTTATTATTCGAAGATGTGAGCCTTTAGAAAAAACTTATAAAATTATCTAAAAATGTCATAATTCTAATTTTGGGGGACATTTTGGTGTTGATAAAACAACATACAAAATACAAAAATGTCATAATTCTGATTTTGGGGGACATTTTGGTGTTGATAAAATAACATACAAAATCTATATTTTATTAGCCTACAATCTTTAGAGATGTTAATGCTTATATCAAAACTTGGGATCGATGTCAACGAGTATGCAATATTTCTAGGAGAAATGAGATGCCCCTCAATTATATGTTAGAAGTTGAGATATTTGATGTTTGGAGATTAGATTTCATGGGACCATTTATACAATCTTTTAAAAATTTATTTATATTGTTAACAGTAGACTATGTATCCAAATGGATAAAAGTTATTGTTTTACCTTGATGTGATGCTCAAACTGTTGCAAAGTTTTTAAGAACGAATATGTTTTGTAGATATGGGATGTCGAGAGTGATCATAACTGATGGAGGAAGTCATTTCAGTAATGCAATAATAGAGAAATTATTAAAGAAATATCATATTAACCATATAATTGTTAGTGCTTATCATCCTCAGACAAGTGGTTTGACTGAATTATCCAATCGTAAAATTAAATGAATATTGGAAAAATTTGTAAATCCAACCAAAATGGATTGGTCAGCTAAACTTGACTATACTTTGTAGGCTTATAGGACTACATACATAACTCCTATAGGAGTGTTTCCCTACAGGCTAGTATTTGAGATAGTGTGTCACTTACCAGTTGAACTTGAGCATGAAGCATATTGGACAATTAAGGAATTTAATTACAATTTGAAAGATGCTGGTGAGAAGAGGTTATTGCAATTAAATGAGCTTGAAGAGATAAGGAATGGATCTTATGAAAGTGCTAAGATTTACAAAGAAAAGATAAAGATATGGCATGATTGAAGGATTCTGACAAAAAAATTATAGCCAGGAAAACAAGTTTTTCTTTATAATGCAAGGTTAAGATTATTTTTAGGCAAACTTAAGTCCATGTGGATGGGGCCATTTGTTGTGATGAAACTTTATCCTTATGGAGCTGTGGATATCAAAGATTCTAAAACTAATAAAATATTCAAAGTGAATGGCCACAGGCTAAAATCTTATTTTTTAGGTAACCAACTTAAATTAAATGAATTTTTTTATGTTGGATCAACCAGAATAAGCACTGGTTACGTCGGGTTGACGACGTAAAACCAAGCGCTTTGTGGGAGACACCCCATAGTTATCAGTGTGTTTATTGTTATTGTTATGTTATTATGTGTGAATTAGAAAATTATGGTGGTAATTCGATTATATATTAAGTTAGTGATTATCTTAAGACCATAAAAGATGGCTTAGACATGTTAGAACGAATGTTTTGATGTTAAGTTGACTAGTGCTAAATTGAGCACTGGAGCTTAGGCACAAGATCCAACGCTTAAGCACGATAATTAAAAAAACATTTGCAAATTTTTTGTTTCTAGAAGTTTTAAATACAAATTGGTTGGCTTGAACGTGTAAGAGTAGTTCTAAGACGTGCCTAGGAGTTTTAAGAAGGTTTTAAAGCCTATAAATAGCAGGGGTATGAGAAGAAATCTCACCACACCTTCATTTTACTTATAAATTCTAAGTGAAAAAGAGAGAGACTTGGAAAAATCTCATCTTAGGAGAGCGATTTGAAAGAGGAAGTAACAAGAAAGCATTTTATTAGTCAAAGTGCGCAAGAGATGTATAACGATTTTCTAGCCATTAGTATCAAAGGAATAGCAGAAAAGATCACTAGAATTGAGACTAACGTGGCTTTAATTGAAGCAAAAGTGATGGAAGTTAGCGCACATCTAGATCATATGGGACGGCAACTAAAGATGCAATTTATCCATACCAATTTTATAGAAGAAGCAGATAAGGCTATGTATCTGAAGAAAAAGTGAATTGAAGAAGATTCAACCAGAGTTAATAATCCTTGCCCCTTCTTTCAGATATACATATCAAATGCTGAAGAAGAGACTAATGATGGGCCAGAATTTGTTCCATCAACTAGAGAATGGAATAAAGTTTGTGATTTAGTGCTTATGTTTAGTGTTTGTGTGTTTAATGTTTGTTTGATAATGTTAAGTGTTTTTTAAGGTGTTTTTATAGGTTAAGTTTGTTTAGAGTCTATGTCAGGAATTTTCTCATCCAAGATTATTTTGATTGAGAATTTATGTATTCAAAAATGTTTATAATCATTTGTGAATGAATTTAAGTGTTTTGTTTGTGGACAATGTTGTATTATTTAGTATTGAATTGAATTAGCTTAAATTGGTGAATCTTGAGTTAGAATAAAGAGAGAGCAAAGAGAATAGTATATAGAATATTTTTGAGACCATAGATGGTTGGTTGACTTAGGCTAGGAGTACATTTTTCTTAAATAAAAAATAAATAATTAATTGTGCACTGGCACCTAAGCGCTAAATACCGCGCTTAAGCGCTGACTAAACTGATAGATGCCGAACCATTTGTACTTAAGCGCTGGATCACGAAAATCGGCTCGTGAATGGTTTTATCTGAATTTTTGGTCCAAAAACCGCCATTAAACCACTTCACTTCACCTTCTTCCTTAATTTTTCGTGATTTAGAGAGCTAGGCATCATCTTAAGTGAAAATTTCATTGTAGATTCAAGCCAAATTCATTTTCATTTTTACCATGTATTTTCAACACATTCATGTGCTGACCAAAAATCATTTTTCATGGTGATAATTTGAAAAAAAAAAGGAAGGAAATTGCATAGAATTGTTAGTTTAAGCTTTTAGGAGTTGTGTTTTAAGATTTAGAGTTGATTGTGGAATTTATTTTGAATTTTATACATTTTTTTAGAAAATGGCACCAAGAATGAGAAGAAGCAAAGGAAAAGCTCCATTCGATTCAAGTAGATATGTTTGTTCGAGAGCTCAGGATGGGTACAGTGATACTTTACATAAAAGGAAACTGATTCCTAAATAATTTTTCAAAAGTCCGTGAGGACTTGTTGAAGAGTTGATTGTTAGCCACCAGTGGGATCACTTCTGCTATTTTTCTTCTGTCGTCATTATCTCTATAGTACGAGAGTTATTATCTCTCTATAGTAATTTTTCAAATGAAAGAAGAGTAAATTTTCCTACCTCAAAGTTGGATGCCAATGCAAAGGCATGACACTATTTTATCTCTGCTCATCTCTTACCTACAAATCATCTGAGTAAAGTGACTTGAAAGGGAGCAACCTTGAACTACTATATTTAGTAGTCCAAGCCAATTGATATTGGAGGATTCATTTATGGAGTTATTACCAGTTCTGTCATTGCTGCTACTACAGCAGATTTGGGATTTTCATCTTTGATCTTTTCGTTATGTGAGCAGGCTGGTGTTAGATTTGATAGCTGGGAGGAGATCTTACGTTCACTGAAGCCATTACCAGTGTGAATTTCAAGACTTATTCACTTTATTATATTTTTTGTTGGAAGGGTGGATTCTCCAGTATTTCCGCTGCCTCTACTTCACATGCTTCTACATCACACATCATAGGTTATAGAGAGGATATTGAATAATGTTATTTATACCAATGAAAAAGTGGAAAATTTAGAGCATTTTGCCAAGCAGATGGATGGGTATATGAGAAGAAGAAGTGATTATGAGGAGGAACACAACACAGCTATGGATCATCTTAATAGAGGTAACCGAGATGTAGTATTTCCTCAGTACCCTAGATATCCACCATATGAGCCTACAGGTTCTTGGNTTTTTAAAGTGTTTTTATAGGTTAAGTTTGTTTAGAGTCTATGTTAGGAATTTTCTCATCCAAGATTATTTGGATTGAGAATTTATGTATTCAAAAATGTTTATAATCATTTGTGAATGAATTTAAGTGTTTTGTTTGTGGAAAATTTTGTATTATTTAGTATTGAATTGAATTAGCTTAAATTGGTGAATCTTGAGTTAGAATAAAGTGAGAGTGAAGGGAATAGTATATAGAATATTTTTGAGACCATAGATGGTTGGTTTACTTAGGCTAGGAGTGCATTTTTCTTAAATAAAAAATAAATAAATAATTGTGCACTGGCGCCTAAGCGCTAAATCCCGCGCTTAAGCGCTGACTAAACCGATAGATGCCGAACCATTTGCACTTAAGCGTTGGATCACGAAAATCGGCTCGTGAACGGTTTTATCTGAATTTTTGGTCCAAAAACTGCCATTAAACCACTTCACTTCACCTTCTTCCTCAATTTTTCGTGATTTAGGGAGCTAGGCATCATCTTAAGTGAAAATTTCATGGTGGATTCAAGCCAAATTCATTAGATTTAATCTCCTTGGGGTAAGAGCTTCACTTCTATGAAACTTTTTTTGATTTTTACCATGTATTTTGAACACATTCATGAGCTGACCAAAAATCATTATTCATGGTGATAATTTGAAAAAAATTGAAGGAAATTGCGTAGAATTGTTAGTTTAAGCTTTTAGGAGTTGTTTTTTATGATTTAGAGTTGATTGTGGAATTTATTTTGAATTTTATACAATTTTTCAGAAAATGGCACCAAGAATGAGAAGAAGCAAAGGAAAAGCTCCATTCGATTCAAGTAGATTTGTTTGTTCAAGAGCTCAGGACGGGTACAGTGATGCTTTACATAAAAGAAAACGGATTCCTAAGTGACTTTTCAAAAGTCCGTGAGGACTTGTTGAAGAGTTGATTGTTAGCCACCAGTGGGATCAGTTCTGCTATTTTTCTTCTGTTGTCGTTATCTCTATAGTACGAGAGTTCTATGTGAATCTCTCGGAGGCTGATGAGGAAGGAGTCATAGTACGGGGAAAGACAATACCATTTTCTCCTGAGGTAATTAATCAGTTTTACCATTTGCCTCCTAGTACTTTATGTTTTTATGCAAAATATAGTCCTACTGAGAAGGAGCTAGATGAGATTATATCATCTTTAACTGATGTTGGAGGATTATGGAAGATTAAAAATGAAAGAAGAGTAAATTTTCCTACCTCAAAGTTGGATGCCAATGCAAAGGCATGACACTATTTTATCTCTGCTCATCTCTTACCTACAAATCATCTGAGTGAAGTGACTTGAAAGGGAGCAACCTTGAACTATTGTATTTAGCAGTCCAAGCCAATTGATATTGGAGGATTGATTTATGGAGTTATTACCAGTTCTTTCATTGCTGCTACTACAGCAGGTTTGGGATTTGCATCTTTGATCTTTTCATTATGTGAGCAGGCTGGTGTTAGATTTGATAGCTGGGAGGAGATTTTACGTCCACTGAAGCCATTACTAGTGTGAATTTCAAGACTTATTCACTTTATTATATTTTTTGTTGGAAGGGTGGATTCTCCAGTATTTTTGCCGCCTCTACTTCACATGCTTCTACATCACACGTCATAGGTTATAGAAAGGATATTGAATAATGTTATTTATACCAATGAAAAAGTGGAAAGTTTAGAGCATTTTGCCAAGCAGATGGATGGGTGTATGAGAAGAAGAAGTGATTATGAGGAGGAACACAACACAGCTATGGATCATCTTAATAGAGGTAATCGAGATGTAGTATTTCCTCAGTACCCGAGATATCCACCATATGAGCCTACAGGTTCTTGGCGTAGTGACGAGGAAGATGATGCTTAGTTGGATTTGTAGTTTTGTTTTCTATTTTATGTTATTTTGTATTTATGTACTGTAGATTGTGCATGTATTCTGTACTTATTGTTTTCAGTTCAGACCGTTGAAATTTTTAGTTTTAGTTATTGTGTTTTGTAGACATTTATGTGATGTATTTGTACTTTTGTGTAGTTAGAAAGTTTGTGTGGTAGTAATTAGGTTAATTTTGTTTTATGGTGTATTTAGTTAGTGTTTGTTGAATTTAACTCAAAATCTTGGAAAAGTTTAAAATTTAACTAGCATTTTACTTAAGAGTTGCATGTTAAAAAAAAATTTCAATTTACTACCAGTTATTTTTTTTTATGTTGCAATTGTGTGTGTTTATTTGTTTTTCAGTTATACTCCACTGCGTAGAAGTCTAATGAATCTCTTTATAATAAGTAGAATTAAAAATTTGATCGTTTAATTTTCTACCCCTGATTTTAATTTTTGTACTTGCATGTTTAGCATATGAAAATTACTGTAAGAATGTTNTAATTTCAATTTACTACCATTTATTTTTTTTATGTTGCAATTATGTGTGTTTATTTGCTTTTCAGTTATACTCCACTGCATATAAGTCTAATGAATCTCTTTATAATAAGTAGAATTAAAAATTTGATCATTTAATTTTCTACCCCTGATTTTAATTTTTGTACTTGCATGTTTAGCATATGAAAATTACTGTAAGAATGTTATAGTTAGTTTTCATTTCTACTTTTATATACGATGCTAAATGTTTTATTTCTGTTAAAAATTTAAGTTTGGGGGGGGGTGATGAAAAATTTTAAAGAAACTTAAAAGTTTATTTGTTCTCAATTATATTTCAAATAAATTTGATTTTGACTNCATGTTATAGTTAGTTTTCATTTCTACTTTTATATACGATGCTAAATGTTTTATTTATTTTAAAAATTTAAGTTTGGGGGAAGGATGAAAAATTTTAAAGAAACTTAAAAGTTTATTTGTTCTCAATTATATTTCAAATAAATTTGATTTTGACTTCAAAAATGATTATGTATATGAAGTTATATTCGGGAAGTAAAATTTTGATTTTAGAAACGAGTAAGAAAATTTAGTTAAAATATATAGTAGTGAAAAAAAACTTAAAGCGAAAAATTTTTAGTGTAGAAAATGCTAAATATAGTGTAACAATCCTTCGTAAGAAAAATTGTATTTTTGAAAAATTTAGAAATTTAGACTTTTATTTTTAATACTTAAATTTATTTTATTNTGAGTAAGAAAATTTAGTTAAAATATATAGTAGTGAAGAAAAACTTAAAGTGAAAAATTTTTAGTGTAGAAAATGCTAAATATAGTATAACAATCCTTAGTAAGAAAAAATGTATTTTTGAAAAATTTAGAAATTTAGACTTTTATTTTTAAAAGTTAAATTTATTTTATTATAAATAATTTTCAAAACTATTATTATATTTATAAGTAAAAGATTTATATGAGGGCTTTGCTTTAGGAAAGGAGAAGCAAAATTCAAAATCATTAAAGGTCTATCCAGATATAGTAATCCTTGCCTGAAAAAGAAAAAGAAAAAAAACAAAAACAAAAACAAAAGAAAATAAGGAAGAAAAAAAAAAGAAAAGAAAAGGGAGGAGAAGCTTGAGGATTAGTGCCGAATCAAAAATTAGTTCCACATTTGATCTTTTTAAAGTATAAGATTTGGGAAACTTTTAAGCTTAAAAATATAATATGGTAAGTAAAATTATTCTTAATAAATTTTTTTAAGTGGAAATAATAAAATGGCTCAGTTCTATATTTGGAAAATCTACAATATTTTTGAATTAGATATAAACCATATTTTCATATTTCTTAACATTAAAAATTTTTAACTTCAAGTTGGTCATATTTACTAATATTTTTTTCTAAATTGGACTACTACATTTCTTAAATTTTAGCAACTATTGAAGAAACTCGTACGCATTATCTACTTATGTAGGTTTTTAAAGATTGAAAGGTCACATGAGGATAAGTAACATCTTATGTTTGGGGGATTTTGATACACCTAAAATATTTAGAATTTTTGTACACATTTTTATACCTATTTTTGAGATATTGCACTTTAATGAAAGATATTTGCGTGTTTTTCCTGTAGGTACAATCAAATGGATGGAAAATGCTAAAAGGAGTGAAAAACGGTTAAATTTGGAGGAAAAATGAAGAAAGATGCAAAAATGAACTGGGGCGCCTAAGCGTCAGAGCATCCGCGCTTAAGCGCCACATACTTCGTGCTTAAGCGCCAAAGTTAGTTACTTGAATAAATATTAATTGAAGCAGAATTTTAAAGTGGTGTTTAAAGCAACCCTTGATAAAAACATGGGAAATAACCCATGGACACAAAAATTCATTCAATTGGCTTTTGAGGAGACAACTTCTAGAAAATTCATTGAATGGAGACACCTTTTTGAAGAGACACCAAGGCACCCCTTAGATTTTTATAAGAAAAGACTTAGATTTTCCAAAAGAAGAGGCTAGCAACTAAGCACCAAAATTTACAACCGGCGCCGCTGTCAGCCACCTTTACTTTATTTTATTTTATTTTGAGTGTTAGTTTGTATTGTGAGAGAAGGAAGAGAATTCAAAGGAACATCAATAAATTTAGTGGAGAGTTGAGATAAGTGTTTATCTTTGTGACTACACATGGTTTTTAATTTTGATTTCTTGTTTGTGTGCATGATTTCTACTTTTAAACTCATGTGTGGTTGTGTTTTCTCCTTGGATTCTGAGTAATTTTGTTTTTCCTTTTTATTAAAATGATAAGTGACTAAATGTATAAAGGAAGTTGTGTGACGCATTAGACATCAATATTGGAAGAAGTTGTGATGATTCAAGACCTTGCACTTCATTTACTTCTTTATTTGGCCAATTAAGATGTTAAAACCTGTTGTGAGAACATGTAAGATTTGAGATGGTATTGTCTCAGTCAACAAATGATTGGAATCACTTATTGACTTCATGAATGAGAATGTAGTTCATGGGGTTGAGTGCAAGTAAAGAGGGAAATATATTTTCAAGGGTGTAGAATTAGAGGGCTTTAGAGTGATAGGCTAAAGCCCCCAATTTGATTTATAGTTTTAGGTTTTGATACGAGATGTTAGCCCCCATGTAGAGGGAGAGGAGGGAACTTTATAGTGAGATCTAGTATCTTCCCTGCCTAGCCGATCTTCAAGACTATTCAAACTATAGATTAATCATTGTTCTTTGTAGAATCTCTAGTAAGGGTAAAGAAAAGTATTGCTCCTATTTGGCACAGCACTTTTAGCATAATTCCACAACTGAATTTCTATGTCTATCACAAATTCATGATAAAGAAAAAGATATTTTACTTATATTGCCTTCATCATGCAAGTATTTTAGTTATATTAATTAGTTGCTTACTTTATTTTCAATTATCAAAAATTACAGAAAGAATAAAGCTTTTATTCCTATTATAGCATCTTAAGTTTGAATAAGAATAAATATTGTTAAGTATTTTGTTACCTAAAACTAATCCTTCCTGTGGGTTCGATATTTGAGACTTAATCTGAAAGTTCTATATTACTTGATAACGATACGTATACCTACATAGTATCTCATATTGAAATATTATAAATATAATTGCATTCATCACATTCTACATCTTCATATATAGAAAGTTGGGATCAGAAGGTTCACTGTGATTGGAGGACCGTAAGAAAAATATAAACTTGGTTTAACTCATTAAAAATAATCCTAATTGTCACCAACCCCTAAAAATGAAAAAAAATTAAATTGGAGTAAATATGAATGTAAATGACATAAAAATTATTCTCCACTATAATTCAATATTAAAGGAGCTCCCCATAAAATTTTCAAGTCAATTGGAGTTAATTTAACCACTAAAATGGATTAATTAAGTGAAATTGTGTTTTTTTACACTAAAATAATTACAATAATTAAAATACAACTCAAAAAATGACCAAATTGGTTTTGGGAGCTCCTTATGACCAGAGAAACCTAAGAAAAATAAAAGTGTAATTAAAATAAATACTTCATTTTTGAACTATTTTTAAGCATTTAAATAATTAAGATTTAATTTTAAATCATACAAATTGTAAGATTGTAAAAATACACTAAAATGTCACATTTGGCTTCCTGGTCACTTGGGACCAATTAAAATAATTTTCCTAATTTTTTAANAAAATCTAGAGTGAGAGCTAGTATCTTCTCTGCCTAGCCGGTCTCAAGGCTATTCAAACTATAGATTAACTAATGTTCTTTATAACATCTCTAGTAAGGGTAAAGAATATTATTGCTCCTATTTGGCACAACCATTTAGCATACTTCCATAACAAATTTTTATATTTATCATTGATTCATGGTAAGGAAGATATTTTAATATACTTTCACAACTAAATTTCTATGTTTATCACAGATTCAATGATAAGAAAAAATATATTTTACTTATATTGCCTTCATCTTGTAAGTATTTTAGTTAAGTTAATTAGTTGCTTACTTTATTTTCAANTCTGCAAAGCTGGTCTTCAAGACTATTCAAATTATAAATTAATCAATGTTTTTATAGCATCTCTAGTAAGGGTAAATAATATTATTGCTCATATCTGACACAACACGTTTAGTATACTTCCACAACTAAATTTCTATATTTATCACTGATTCATGATTAGGAAAAATATATTTTACTTGTATTGCATTCATCTTGCAAGCATTTTAGTGAAGTTAATTAGTTGCTTATTTTATTTTAAATTAAACCAAAATTACAAAAAGAATCAAACTTTCATTCCTAATTTAGCATCTTAAGTTTGAGTAAGAATATNAACAAAAAGAATTGAACTTTTATTCTTATTATGGCATCTTAAGTTTGAGTAAGAATGTATATTGCTAAGTATTTTGTTATCTAAAACTAATCCTTCATGTGGTTTCGATATTCGAGACTTAATGAGAAAGTTCTATATTACTTGATAACGATACATATACTTCCATAGTATTGTTGACCTCATTTTTTATTGAGGTTTAGTTTTTCCTCTTTAGTAGCCTAGGGTCTAGCAATAGGACTTTTCCAGTTGACTATTCCTAGAAAACTAGACATGGAACCCTCACCATTAGAAACTCCAAACCCTTCTCCACTCAACTTGAAGTTCCACATATTTCTCTCAACCTCTAAATACTTAGTAGGTGGGGTCACTGTAGGGGAAACTCAAGATGAGTCACCCCTAGGATTGCTAGAACTTATGGTTAACCTTGGGTGTTGGTCTGGAGCTAAGGCACTCATTACACTTATCTGCACCCACAATCACTCACAACCCTAAACTTAATCTTCTAGCCTAGATCCCTTGATCTTTTGGGATACTCATGTAGATGGTCCCCTAAACCTACTAGCCCTATGGCTATGGTTTAGCTAAGACCACTATGTAGAGGACCCAAAATGGGGTTCTCATTGTTCCATGGCTTATTGGTGATGGTTAGTACCTCAACTCTACCAAAATACCAATCTTGGCCTTTTACCCCTAAAACACCCCAAATTACCAAAACACCCCTTCATAGCTCAAAATCCCAAAAATTCTCAGAAAATCCCTACAAAT
The DNA here is from genome assembly GCA_002079205.1 of Phalaenopsis hybrid cultivar. NCBI lineage: Eukaryota > Viridiplantae > Streptophyta > Magnoliopsida > Asparagales > Orchidaceae > Phalaenopsis > Phalaenopsis hybrid cultivar. The sequence goes on from JXCR01134490.1 coordinate 129,173, forward strand.
CCCAAATATTTCCAATTTCATTTCTCTTCACTACCACATGACCCAATTTGGCCAATTTGGTCATCTTTAACCAAAATCCACAAATTGCCCTTTAAAGACCCAAATTTCCCCAAATCCAACTCAAGTGTCCATCAATTTGATCTCAATTGACCCCAATTCCAATCATAAAATCAAATTCACTTTTCATATGACCAAACTAAACCAAATCCAAGCCTAATTGGCTCATGATTTGAGCTCAATTTTGATTTAGGTCAAAACCCCAATTTTGACCATGTGACCTAATCTCACCAAATTGAACCCATGGCCTAGTCAATTGGCATCAATTAATGTTGAAAAATCTTTACAATATTCCTATACATCAAAATCAACCATCAATTGGCCTTGGTGAAGCTTTAAATCCATTTGATTTTGGCCTAAATCCAAAATTCCCAGATTTAGCCCCAAATTGGCTAAGTCCCTAAATTNACTTCCCGTGAGTTCGATATTCGGGACTTAATCAGAAAATTTCTATATTATGTGATAACGATACGTCTACTTGTGTAGTATCTCATATTGAAATATTATAACTGCATTCTTATTTGCTTCATAGTGAAAAATTTACCTAACCTTTGCTTTGGATCAAGTTTTTGGCAGTCATTGCAAATTAAGAACATCTATTAAGAAAATTAATCGCATACATCACATTTTACTTCTATATATATAGAAAATCGGGATCAAATTTTTCGCGTTGTTGTCGAGGAAGGAAGGAAAATAAATATTAGTAATTTGCAAAAAATTTCAAAATTAGTTTTTGGATAACAAAATTTTTAATAAGTATTATTTAAATTTTAAGATTTATTTTAGAAATATAGTACTGTTGTTTTTATATAAAGTTTTTGTTTGTGTGTTTTTATTATTCGCTTTATTTTATTTAATTGTGTTTTATAGCAATGTATGCGTAGTTCAGGTTCTGTAGGACTTGTGTCTTACGATTCTGAATTATAAAGAACTATTAGAAAAAATAAAAAAGGTAAAATTACTAAAAAAATTTAAGAAATGACAAATCAAAATAATCAAAATGTTGAAGATTTTAGGTCATTGATAGATTATGCAAACCCTATGGTGGATGAAATTCACTGTAGTATTCAAAAACCAGCTGTAGTGGCTAATTCATTTGAGCTTAAACTCGTTATTATCCAAATGGTATAAAATAATCGGTTTGGGGAAGCACCAATTGAAGATCTAAATTTACATCTTGCCAATTTTCTAGAATTATGTGCTACATTTAAATATGATGGTATATAAGACTTAGATTATTTCCTTTTTCACTGAGGGATAAGGCTAAGATATGGTTACATTCATTATCATATGGATCTATAAGAACTTGGAGTGCTTTAGCACAGAAATTCCTTGTTAAATATTTTTCACCATTAAAGATTGCAAAGCTTAGAAATGATATTATATATTTTAGTCAGTTTGAAGGGGAATCTATTTATGTGACACGGGAACAATTTAAAAAACGCTTAAGAAAGTGTCTACACCATGTTATACCATATTGGTTAATAATTCAAACATTTTACAAAAGATTAGTTGGATCTCTTAGATATATTATTGATGTCGTTGTTGGTGGTTCATTGATGTCAAAACCATTTAATGACGCTTATGCTTTAATAGAAGAGATGGCTACCAATAATTTTCAATGACCTTCGGAGAGGGTAAATCTTAAGAAAGTAGCCAACATTCATGAAACTGATGCTTTTGCTATGTTAGCAAATCTAGTTGCTACAATTTCAAGGAAGTTAGACCAATTAAGAATGAATTTTTCTCAACTTATTTCCATGATTGAAGAGAATTCATTAGGCCAAATGGTAGATTCTCAAGCATCATCAGAAACTTTAAATGTCATAAATAACAAGCATAATAACCCATATTCAAATTATTATAACGCAAGTTGGAGGAACCATCCCAACTTTAATTAGAATAATACTATGGATGGTAATAATCAGTTGGGGGAACAATCAAGTAAACCCATTTGGAAACTGGAACAATCAAGGGAATAGTAATTATAGACCAACTTATTCTCTAGTTTTTAACATTAATTCACAATTTAAGGAGAAGAAGTTGTTTATAGAATAAGTGGTGTTACAATTCGGAAATCAGCTACAAAGTCAATGAGCTACAATTAGAAATATTGAGAATCAACTTGGATAAATAGCAAATTCATTAAGTAATAGATCTCAATGAACACTTACTAGTAATACAAAAATAAATCCAGAAGACTAGAATAAAGAGCAAGTAAAGGCCGTTCAACTTAGAAGTGAAAGAGAATTGGAAGGTAGAGTTCAAAAAGAAACTGAAATAGAGAGAGAAGAAATTGAAGAACCAAAAGACGACACTTCGAAAGGTTTAGAAAGACTTATTTCTCCATTTAAAGTTGATCTGGAAAAACCACCACCTCCATTTCCTCAAAGGTTTCAACAACAAAGGTTGGATAAGCAATTTTCAAAATTTCTAAAAATTTTTAAGAAGCTTACAATTAACATTCTATTTGCTGAAACATTAGAACAAATGCTAAGCTATGTGAAGTTTATGAAGGATATTATTAACAGAAAAATGAAGTTTGAAGATAATGTGACTGCTGCACTTAGTGAGAAGTGCAGTGCTACAATTCAGAAGAAACTTTCTAAAAGCTTAAAGATTTTGGTAACTTTACAATTCCATGTACAATAGGAGACAAATTTTATGGGAAAGCTTTATGTGATTTAGGACCAAGCATCAACCTTATGTCATTATCAATATTTAAAAGATTGAGATTAGGAGAAATAACCCCTATTACTGTAACTCTGTAGTTAGCAGATGGATCGATAACTTATCCTAAAGGAGTTATAGAATATGTCATTATGAAAGTGGATCAATTTATCTTTCCTATTAATTTCATTGTGCTAGATATGAAGGAATATAAAGAAATACTTATCATTTTGGGAAGACCTTTCCTAGCTACTGGAAGAGCAATGATAGATGTGCATAAAAGAGAATTAACTATGCGCGTTAATGATCAAACAATTACATTTAATATTTCTAAATCAATGAAGTACCCTACAAAAGTTAAAGATGATAAATGTTATAGAGTGGATGTGATAAGATATTTAAGTGAATGTCATTTCAAAACAACTTGTGAAGATAAATCTGAGATGAAAGAGTTAGAACACGAGCAAGAAGAGGAATTAGATCAACGTGAAAATTCAAGTAATGTTCGAGAAAGTTTTGAAGTTTTGGAAACAACAGAAAAAGATATATCTTTTTTTCCATGGATTGAAAAACCCCTTGAACTTGAGTTGATGTTGTTTCCTGAACATTTGAAGTATGCCTTTTTAGGTGATTCCTCTACATTACCTGTTATAATTTCCTTGAAATTAACTACTGAAGATGAATACAGTTTGATGAAAATTTTAAAGAATTATAAGAAAGCCTTTGGATGAACAATTGCTAATATAAAAGAAATAAGTCCTTCAATTTGTATGCATAGAATTCATATGGAAGAGAACTACAAACCCAGGGCTGATCCTAAAAGAAGATTGAATCTTATTATGAAAGAAGTTGTTAAGAAAAAAATTTTAAAGTGGTTAGATGCTGGAATTATTTGCCCTATTTTAAAGAGTGCATGGGTTAGTCAAATTCACTACGTTCCTAAGAAAGGAGGAGTGACTGTGACTTTGAATGAACATAATGAGTTAATACCAACAATATAAGTTACATGATGGTGAATATGCATTAATTATAGAAAACTAAATCTCACCACAAGGAAAGAATATTTTCTACTACCCTTTCTAGATCAGAGAGTGCATAAATACTTTTATTTTCTGGATGGATATAACGGTTATCACCAAATACAAATAACTCATGAGAATCAAGAGAAAACAACTTTTACCATTCCTTATGGTACATTTAATTTTAGAAGAATGCTCATTGGTTTATGTAATGCACCTGAACTTTCAAAGATGTATGATGACTATTTTTTGTGATTTAATTGAAAAAGGAATTAAGGTTTTTATGGATGATTTTTCAGTGTTTAAAACTTTATTTGACTCATGTATAAAACAACTATCAAAAGTTCTTAAGTGCTGTGAAGAAATAAATTTAATCTTTAATTGGGAAAAATGTCAATTTATGGTAGCCGGATGAATAACTTCGGGACATCAAATTTCAGAAAATGGTATGGAAGTAGACCCTGCAAAAATTCAAGTGATCACTAATTTACCTTACCCAACAAGTGTAACGGAGATTAGAAGTTTTTTTAAACAGGCTGGGTTCTACAGACGATATATTAAAGACTTTTCAAAAATTGCTAAGCCTTTGTGCCATTTACTTGAAAAAGATGTAATTTTTAATTTTGATGATGAGTGCCTAAAAGCTTTTGAATTATTAAAAGAAAAATTAGTCACTGCACCAATTATTGTTTCACCAGATTTGGAAAAAGCTTTTGAATTAATGTGTGATGTTGATGATTATACTATTTAAGCTATTTTAGGACAAAATCATGATAAGATTTTCAAAGTTATCTGCTCTGCTAGTAGAACTCTTAATGAAACTCAAATTAATTATACAATAATTGAGAAAAAGTTATTAGTTGTAGCATATGCTTTTGATAAATTTTGATCATACTTGACTGGAACTAAATGTATTGTGCATACATACTATTCTGCTATTAAATATTTAATGAACAAGAAGGATGAAAAACTTAGATTGCTACGATTGATTCTTCTTTTGCAAGAATTTGACTTTTAAATAGTAGATAGGAAAGGAGCTGAGAATCAAATTGTTTTTAGCTCAAATGCGCCATCATAACGAAATGAATGTCCTCTAAATGAAATTGACGGTCTGGACGCACTCCCGCGGTTTGTTTTGTTGTTCGAAGTCGTCCGAACAACTTTTTTGACGATCAGACCAAAATGACAATTCACACATTTTTTGCTTGCACGCAAAGTCGTAGCAAAACAGATGTCATCTCGAGGTAAAATTGACATTCTGACGTACTTGTGCTATTCGTTTCGTCGTCTGGTGTCATTCAAACAAGCTCGTCGGTGGACGAACCAATTTGAGCCACTTTTGCACTTGACACGACAAATAATATTTGTAGATCCAATTGAAGTCTTCTGACTTGCAAAATGCTGACTGGTCTTCATGAAAACTAAAGCCTCGCAGGATGGCTATGACTACATGCCCCTCAACATGTCGTATAATCTCAAATGAATGTTTTGCACTACAGGAGTCAGCACTTGTATCAAGCATTGTTTCATAGCGCTCGATCGAACATCCAACCTTGTGGCATCAAAAATTGATGCCAACAAAGGACCCCCAACAAGTATGTTGCACAACTAAGACACAATGCATTTGTTGGAAGCTGCTCAATTTTTTTATCAGGTCTAGATTAGTAGGTGACCAACACGACCTAAGCGGCTAAAAAGAGTCAGGTACCCTATGAAGAAAAAACCACAAGATTCATATCCACTCTTAAGTGGATAGGGAAGAATGCATAAGGGACTTACATCCAATTCCGACAGCGAGTTCAGAGGTCATAGAGGAATGACCTGAAAAAGTTGTTCAGAGGCCGTAGAGGCATGATCATGATCGATAGGTTCATGGGTCGTATAGGCGTGATTTAGGAATGGGTTCAGGGGTCGTAAGGACATGACTCAGAAAAGTAGGTTCAAGGGCCGTGGAGGCATCCTAAGAATGAGTTTAGGGGCTGTAGATGCATGACCCAAGATAGTGGTTTAGGAGTTGTAGAGACGTGACCACTAAGAAGAGATCCAGAGGCCATAGAAGCTTGACCTAAGAGTGAACCAAACGTAATGCTTCAAATACCTGCAACAAACATTAAAAAAAAAAAAAGGTCGTTACCTTTGAATCATGAATTAGGCCATAACTGTAAGTGTGGCCCGCGTGGGAGAAGGCTACAATGGGCCATCGACGTTTAAAGGACGAGCCGCGAGCAATGTGTATTGTTCGTTACAAGAATGCTTAAAACTTTCCCGCGGGACACCTGATCGTGTACTGGAGGCGTCTTTTTATCTGCTCGAATTTTGCAGCTTACCTGTCTCCAAGCCGTGCCCTTCTTCTCATTTTATTTATCGATCGAGCAGGGGAAGGGTTCGCAATTTGCTNAATTATTATATAAATAATTATATAATTTTTTTTTATTTCGAGCTAAAACGAGCCGAACACTAGCGAACAAAGAGTTGTTCGTGTTCGGCTCGTTTATAATTCGAGCTTTTAAAACTTGTTCGTGTTCGACTCGTTTACTTAACGAACGAGCTGAACACGAGCTACTTAACGAGCCGAACAAGAGCTGTTGCAAACAACGAGCTTTTTTTTACAACCATAGGTGCACCATAGAGGTGAAGACCCAAAAGGTGGGTGTGTCATGGAGACAGCAACCCGAAAAATGGGTGTGTTGTAGAGACAGTGACCCGAAGAGTGGGCATGACGAGGAAACAACGACAAATGAGTGTGTCATGGAGGCAGTGACCCGATAAGTAGGGTGTGTCATGGAAGCAGTGGCCCGGCAAATGGGTATGCCGTAGAGACAGTGACCCGAAGATGGGTGTGTTGCGGCAGCAACGACCCGAACAAATAGTGTGCCATGAAGGTAGTCACCTAATAAGGTGAGCGTACCGTGGAGGCGGTGACCCAAAGGGTGGGCATGCCGTAGAGGCAGCGGTCCAAACAAATTGGTGTGTTGTGGATGCAGTAACCTGAAGAGGTGCAGCAAACAAATGATAATGATCATGCAATCTAACACATACAAGACGCAGCGCATCATACAAGCAGACAAACAAACACATGTAAACAAACAGACAAAATGATCCAAAAAACATACAAGCATGCAAGTAATTGATCGGTCGGGTCGTGGTGGCCGGTTGAACTAAAGTGCACGGTTGATCGGGTTGAGGCAGCTTGTCAAACCAAAGCGATCGGTGGATCGGGCTGGGGGCGGCCGGTCGGAGCGGAGTGAGACACTCACCAGACCGGGGAAGTCGGTCAGAGTGAAGTGAGATGCTCACCAGGGAGGGGCGGGCGCTAAGGGCGAAGTGCAATGCAAATATGCCCAAAAGCGAAATGAGTACAATCTGAAACAAACCAATATGCAAATAGCTAACCAGGCTCGTGCTAGCGACCTCACCTGGGAAACCTAAGGTTTTGACCCTTGGATGTGCGACATTGCCACCTCTTGCTTTAGTGAGGAAATATGGGGAGTTTCTCCCTGGATTTATGAAGGGAAATTCTTCACGACGTCGTGAAATGGGCTAGCTACAAAGCTTTTTTCCATTTCAGGAACTCCTCTAGACTTCGCAAAGCAAGTCAGCTACAAAGTTTCTCTCGCTTTGCTAATTCCGACCGCCCAATATCTCCAAGTAAAATCGTGGAATCCAGAGTAAGGGGAGTGAGGGACCTAGCTCATCAGGACTTGTGCTAAGGCTCACAACAAAGGGGAGACACTCGACTCTACGGAGGGTATTTGACCACGTATGAAAAATCATAACATAAAGGCTCGCTCTATGAAGACCAACGATCCATCACTTAGACATGTCGTGGCACAAGATCACGTTGGCGCACGCACATTGTGTGGGTGATAGAACCCACACACATAAACACTATTAATCCTAAGACTAGCTAGGAGTTTTAGAAAAATCTCACCACCATGAAGGTTGCAAATGCGTTCACTTTGCATTCTCCAAGCTCGCTTCTGCATTAGTACGACCACAAGTCGTGTACCTCACAATACGTGTGAATCAATAGAAAGAGACATATGAGGTATGCAAGTACCCAAAATAAATAATCATCACATAGGAAAATAAGACCGATACATACCTTCACGAGAGCGGTCAGACGGGAATATGTGAAAGGTCGCAAGAGGCTCCCAAAAAACTAGGGCATCGCCACATGAAAAATCTAAAACCCTTCCACCCATTTGCATCCATGGTTCTGGGAAGGAGCAGCTCTAAATATAGGAAAAGAAAATGAGAGTTTTGTATCATGCGGTGAACCGAGACGGAGGTTCGGGATCGACCTCCTAGAGCGTCGCCTCAAAGGGGAAAGGATCGGCTAGAGGAATGCGACACAGAGGGGGCCCAAGCGACTGAGTTCGACTGTAGGAGAGGGATGTTGGCGATAGGGCTTCCGATGAGAAGAGGTGCCGACAAGCCGATCAGACTTGCACGAGGTGCCGAGAAGAGAGGCGGAAAGGGTGTTAGCGAGGAAGACACATAGGAAAAGGGCACCACCGGAGAGGTGGAGTTGGCGGCAAGTGCGATGTCGGTGAGCAGTCTAGCGAAATTGCGAACTGTGGAAAGTAGCCGTGCCCCTCTTTGCGACTTAGGGAGTCAGTGTTTTCACGAGAAAACCCTATAGCACGCCATCAGGAGAAGGGTGCTGGTGTGCATTGATTTAAGAAGGAAATATTTTTTATATTTTTAATTTTATTAATATTATTATTAATTATTTAAAACACATTGATTTGAGTGTTTTTAGCTCAAATATGTCATCATAACGAAATGAATGTCCTCTAAATGAAATTGACGTTCTGGACGCACTCGCGCGGTTTGTTTTGTTATTCGAGGTCGTCCGAATAACTTTTTTGATGATCAGACCAAAATGACAATTCACATTTTTTGCTTGCACGCGAAGTCGTAGCAAAACAGATGTCATCTCGAGGTAAAATTGATATTCTGACGTACTCGTGCTATTCGTTTCGTCGTCTGGTGTCATTCGAACAAGCTCGTCGGTGTACGAACCAATTTGAGCCACTTTTGCGCTTGGCACGACAAATAATATTTGTCGATCCAATTGAAGCCTTCTGACTTGCAAAATGCTGATTGATCTTCATGAAAACCAAAGCCTCGCAGGATGGCTATGGCTACATGCCCCTCAACATGTATAATCTCAAATGCATGTTTTGCACTACAGGAGTCAACACATGCATCAAACAATGTTTCATAGTGCTCGATCGAACATCCAACCTTGTGGCATCAAAAATTGACGCCAACAAAGGACCCCCAACAAGTATGTTGCACACCTAATACACAATACATTTGTTGGAAACTGCTCAATTTTTTTATCAGGTCTAGGTTAGTAGGTGACCAACACGACCTAAGCGGCTAAAAAGAGCCAGGTACCCTAGGAAGAAAAAATCACAAGATTCATACCCACTCTTAAGTGGATAGGGAAGAATGCACAAGGGATTTACATCCAATTCCGACAGCGAGTTCAGAGGTCATAGAGGCATGACCCAAAAAAGTTGTTCAGAGACCGTAGAGACATGATCATGATCGGTAGGTTCATGGGTCGTATAGGCATGACTTAGGAATGGGTTCAGGGGTCGTAAAGACATGACTCATAAAAGTAGGTTCAAGGGCTGTAGAGGCATGGCCTAAGAATGAGTTTAGGGGCTGTAGATGCATGACCCAAGATAGTGGTTTAGGGATTGTAGAGACGTGACCACTGAGAAGAGATCCAGAGGCCATAGAGGCTTGACCCAAGAGTGAACCAAAAGTAATGCTTCAAATACCTGCAACAATCATTATAAAAAAAAAAAAGGTCGTTACTTTTGAATCATGAATTAGGCCATAACTGTAAATGTGGCCCCGCCTGGGAGAAGGCTACAATGGGCCATCTCCGTTTAAAGGACGAGCAGCGAGCTATGTGTATAGTTCGTTATAAGAATGCTTAAAACTTTCCCGCGGGACACCTGATCGTGTACTGGAGGCTTCTTTTTATCTGCTCGAATTTTGCAGCTCACCTGTCTCCAAGCCGTGCCCTTCTTCTCATTTTATTTATCGATCGAGCAGGGGAAGGGTTCGCAATTTGCTACCATCAAACCTTCCTTGCAGCGAAAGTCCGCTAGCCCTCCACCGTGTAAGTGATTTCCTTCTTTATCCCAACATCATTTTCGATTCTAGGGTTTCTTTTTTCAAGATCTACGTCTTTTGTTTTTCGGGCACTTCTATTTCTTTTAGATTTGTCACATTACAATAGTTCCACGCACAAGATCGAGTTTTGTTGGTCTCAGGGGTATTTTGGGTTTAATTCGTCGCAGAAGCTTCGGATTTTGAATTGTTTTATTTTTGCTGAGGCAACAGTTAGCGAGAGAAGCTGAGAAAATGAGTTTCGTTTTTCGTGGAAGCAGAGGAGACATTGAAACCGGATTCCCAGGCTTTCTCCCCGAGAGGCGCGTCATGGTAACCTAATTGTTAGGCACTGATTGTTTTTGATGTTTATTGTTATTCATGCAAGAATATATATTGGGATCATCTTATCAATTATTTTATTCTTTTTANCCATTTGAACTTTCAATAGTGTAATATACCTTTTTATGCTTAGGTAAGGTGACATATTTGTAAAGATAGAGGTTTTGGTGTTAGATTTGTAAGTACATAATAATTGAGTGGTATGTACATAAATCTTCCATATATATATTGTTTTGCATAGATTATGATGCTTTAAGAGCACTTGATGCTGATAGCCCTGAAATTCCTTCTATGAGTGATGAAGAGATCAATGCACTTCCCGTTCACAAGTATAAGGGAAAATCACGCCAAGGATCCACATCTTCAAGACATAGGTAAGCAAAATGTAATTTTTTTTTTTGCATTCTATCATGCATGGGTGTAATTTGATGATATATATATGTTATAATATGCCTTTGCTGATGCAAATAATAGTTTAAGTAATTTTTTTGAAGAAAGTATTCCGCATTTGATTGTATTTTCTCCAAAATTTGCAAGGTATGAAATGTTGATGTTACAGAATTTTGAGTGATAGTGTAAGACTGAAATAATTGAAACAACTTATAAATCTTTGATGAGCTGGCATAAAAAGATGGGAACCATTTAATCTGGTCATTTGTCTAACTACCCGCATCAGTGCTATCAAAATGCAAAGCGTGCATGGCTTTATTTTTACTTCAAAGTGTGGAGCATAGAGCAAAGCGGCGCTTTTTTTAACCAAAGCGCTGATAGGCTATATAAAAATATTAAATGTATAAATAAATTCATTAATAATTATTAATTATAAAGTATAACTTAAAGTTGATATAAAATAAAAAAAGTGCGGTGCAATACTTAACTTGAAGGCAAATATTGAGGATAGATCTATAAATTAAAAGTTTAAATAATTTCTAATAGTTTTATGCAATAATTTAAAGCTTAAAAACTGTGAAAAAACTTACAAATTAACTATGGTGCTTTCAAGCACGCTTCGATGTCGTAATGCTTTTCGTTTTGTTTTGCTCAAGTGCGATTTTAAAAACATTGACCCACATAAGAGTATATGGATCATTTATTAGAATCTCATGGATATAAAATATTTGTTTTATTAAGGATATATTTTGTATCATTTATGATTAACTAGGAAGCATATATGCTTCTAAGCTTCTGTGTGCTATTATTTTTGCTTGTAAATTTGGTTTCTCAATGAAATTGGTGAAGTTGGGTCGATTGCTTTCTTTTGAATTGGATTGCCTTAGATATATATTCTAATTTCTTGATTTTGTTTCAGTTTTGTCAGCATTGATGGAACTTCACAGCAAAAATCATCATCTTCTCTAGGATCTTCTTCCGAGGTAGCATTTCTTTGATATCATTGCCTTTTTTATTTATTTATAAAACTAACAGATAAGTTTTTAAAAGGAAGAATAGATCTGATTTATTTGCACATGATATAGCCAAATCATTATGAATTTAACAAATCATTGTGTATGGAAGTTAAGTAGCTGTGCTCATCATGATTTGGTTGTATAATTGTAAATAGAAACACTTCTGTTTCTTTAAATATGCAATATTTTAGTATTTATATGTTTCCTCTTTTAGTAAAGAATAAGTTATCATTCCTAACTGAAATATTTTATCATATTGTCTTCTAATCACTTAATGGAATCATCAGCAATAATAACCAAGGATTTATTTTTTTGTAAATTAGAACTTATGTGTGGCCGACACCACTTAGTGGGACAAAAACTTGTTGTTGTTGTATTAGAGCTTGATATTTGAGTTTGAGTTTTCTGCATACTTTTAGCATCTTACATTTCAAGCTCCGTTCTATACCATAAGTTTATGATGGCTCAATTTGATGCAATAAAACAATGGTGCAATATAATTATTTGCAATATAGCTCTTCAAAAATCATTCTAATTAGATTAGGGTGCCAGAGACTAGCTGAGCAGCTTCAAATAGTTGTTGAACATAAGTGAAAAAAGTTTTTTTTTTTTTTTTTTTTTTTTTTTTTTGTAANGTAAGACTGAAATAATTGAAACAACTTATAAATCTTTGATGAGCTGGCATAAAAAGATGGGAACCATTTAAACTGGTCATTTGTCTAACTACCCGCATCAGTGCTATCAAAGTGCAAAGCGTGCATGGCTTTATTTTTTACTTCAAAGTGTGGAGCATAGAGCGAAGCGGCGCTTTTTTTAACCAAAGCGCTGATAGGCTATATAAAAATATTAAATGTATAAATAATTTCATTAATAATTATTAATTATAAAGTATAACTTAAAGTTGATGTAAAATAAAAAAAGTGCGGTGCAATACTTAAGTTGAAGGCAAATATTGAGGATGGATCTATAAATTAAAAGTTTAAATAATTTCTAATAGTTTTATGCAATAATTTAAAGCTTAAAAACTGTGAAAAAACTTACAAATTAACTATGGTGCTTTGAAGCACGCTTCGATGTCGTAATGCTTTTCGTTTTGTTTTGCTTAAGTGCGATTTTAAAAACCCACATAAGAGTATATGGATCATTTATTAGAATCTCATGGATATAAAATATTTGTTTTATTAAGGATATATTTTGTATCATTTATGATTAACTAGGAAGCATTTATGCTTCTAAGCTTATGTGTGCTATTATTTTTGCTTGTAAATTTGGTTTCTCAATGAAATTGGTGTAGTAGGGTCCATTGCTTTCTTTTGAATTGGATTGCCTTTTTTTTTTTTTTGAGATATATATTCTAATTTCTTGATTTTGTTTCAGTTTTGTCAGCATTGATGGAACTTCACAGCAAAAATCATCATCTTCTCTAGGATCTTCTTCCGAGGTAGCATTTCTTTGATATCATTGCCTTTTTTATTTATTCATAAAACTAACAGATAAGTTTTTAAAAGGAACAATAGATCTGATTTATTTTCACATGATATAACCAAATCATTATGAATTTAACAAATCATTGTGTATGGAAGTTAAGTAGTTGTGCTCATCATGATTTGGTTGTATAATTGTAAATAGAAACACTTCTGTTTCTTTAAATATGCAATATTTTAGTATTTATATGTTTCCTCTTTTAGTAAAGAATAAGTTATCATTCCTAACTGAAATATTTTATCATATTGTCTTTTAATCACTTAATGGAATCATCAGCAATAATAACCAAGGATTTATTTTTTTTGTAAATTAGAACTTATGTGTGGCCGACACCACTTGGTGGGACAAAAACTTGTTGTTGTTGTTGTATTAGAGCTTGATATTTGAGTTTGAGTTTTATGCATACTTTTAGCATCTTACATTTCAAGCTCCGTTCTATACCTTAAGTTTATGATGGCTCAATTTGATGCAATAAAATAATGGTGCAATATAATTATTTGCAATATAGTTCTTCAAAAATCATTCTAATTAGATTAGGGTGCCAGAGACTAGCTGAGCAACTTCAAATAGTTGTTGAGCATAAGTGAAAAAAAGATTTTTTTTTTTTTTAAATGTGCTTAACAAGTTTATAAATTAATAGATAAGTATGGTGAAATTTTAATTTTAGAGGATTTTTTAGGAGCTTAGGTACCAAAATATTTAACTTATTATTGTTTATATCATATTATATGAATAACCATCAGTAATAGAGTGAATACTCATTTGAAGTCATTATCAAGCGTTGTAAAATCATACTTAATGGTCCTCCACTTAGGGTGGAAAGCACTCAAGAAGTGCAATTTACTAAATGAAAGCAAATTTCATTCAACCATCAACATTACTCGTAGAAAGTGAAGAGGGGAATACATAGACTTTAGCAATAGGTTGCCTAAACGCCAAAAGAAGAGAGGGAGTCATTTAAGCATGATTATGTGTTCCAAAATTGATGGCGTGAGTTTTGATGTGTTTGATATGGAATTTAAAATTTATTGTTTGTTTTCAATGGAAAATCTATACAGTTGAGATACTTTAAAGGCATAATAATGAGCTTTTGCTTTAATTGGGAGTGGTAAATAGGAATGGGAAAAAAGATGTTGCGACAGGTCATATGATGATGTTGTGGTAAAAAGTGCTCAATGAACTATGCTAAGATAGGAAAATGGTCAAGCAAGAGTAATGTTCATGCCTCAATAGACTCATCACATGACACACAACATGATACCCTAAGTATCCGAAGCAGTTTAACCCACAAATATTCGAGAACTCTGATGATCATCATGAAAACATGTTCGATCGGATAAGTGTCAATCTGACATCAAGGTTAAACTTGATGATGACTTGATCATCTAAGAGTTTAATAGTGACAGGAAAACTAGAAGTTTAATTTTTTTAAGGAATGGAACATGTGAAAATTTTTATGCTTGAAAATCACATCAAATGAATACCCATATAAAAGCATAAATTTATCATTCATTTTATCAATTGAACGACATCCTTGTCCAAAATACCGAGCTGGTTCTAGTAGGCCCGGGCACCCCAAAATCGGACTCCAATCAAGTGAGTTTGACGAGCAGATCCAATCTCTATTTTATGGTGATGGGTTCAATCTCTTTTGATTGAATTGGGTGCAACTTCTTTATTTCTCATGGAAATTGCACAATTTTGGTTTTGTTGGGAAGCTAATGCAATCTGCTTTTGTCATTCTTGTTCGCCACCTGGCTAATCACAGCATCAAATTAGTACTTCTGTCTTTGTAACCTTTAGTTTGACTACCCTTTTCTTTTTACTCTCTCTGAGTTCTACCCTTCGTCTATTCCTTTTCCTTTATAAACTCTCTCAAGTTTCTCTATTCCTCGCCTCTTTACTGGGATGCTTTTGTTTACCTCTACCTTGATTCATGATAGTAGTTACCACCATATTGTTGAATTCTACCAAGCATCCAACAAATCTCTCTCACTTTTAAGGAGGTAAACTCGTCATTTGTACTCTCCTTTGTTCAATTATTTTCCTTATGTCGCACTTTTGCCTTCCCATCACTTGTATCTATTTCTATTACATATCAAGAAGCACCACAACCTTAATAAAAACACAATATGGATGGTGAAATGGATGCACTTCTTGGTCATCATATATATGTAAAAATTGAAGTTTGGGTGTTAGATATGTAAATATATAAGAATTGAGTGATATGTATGTAACTCTTCAACTCTTTTGTTTTGTTGAACTTTACTGCACTAAGCAATAACATTTTTTCTCATTTGGTTTTTTGTTGATTAAAATTTATTTCCTATTTCCAGAAAAAGCAAGAAAACTCTAAGGCAGATGGAACTATGAGGAACTCAGACGATGAACTAACATGCAGTGTATGCTTGGAGCAAGTTGTTGCTGGAGAATTGATCAGAAGTTTACCTTGCTTGCATCAGGTTTTATTCTTTTGCTGTTTTTTATTCAAAGATAATCGTACTTTTACACAATATTTTGTACTTTCTTGCAATTAACCGCAATGATGGTTCATTATTTTGTACCTTCTGATGAATAAATTATTAGTTTTGTGGCTTTTACATACATACCACGAAAATTTTACATTTTACATTTATAGCACCCAAATCTTTCATATCACATAAAAAATANATCAAACTTGATGATGACTTGATCATCTAAGACTTTAACAGTGACAGGAAAACTAGAAGTTTAATTTTTTTAAGGAATGGAACATGTGAAAATTTTTATGCTTGAAAATCANCATTGGGAGTGGTAAATAGGAATGGGAAAAAAGATGTTGCGATAGGTCATATGATGATGTTGTGGTAAAAAATGCTCAATGAGCTATGCTAAGATAAGAAAATGGTCAAGCAAGTGTAATGTTCATGCCTCAATAGACTCATCACATGATACCCTAAGTATCCGAAGCAGTTTAACCCACAAATATTCGAGAACTTTGATGATCATCACGAAAACATGTTCGATCGGATAAGTGTCAATCTGACATCAAGGTCAAACTTGATGATGACTTGATCATCTAAGAGTTTAATAGTGACAGGAAAACTAGAAGTTTAATTTTTTTAAGAAATGGAACATGTGAAAATTTTTATGCTTGAAAATCACATCAAATGAATACCCATATAAAAGCATAAATTTATCATTCATTTTATCAATTGAACAACATCGTTGTCCAAAATACCGAGATGGTTCTTGTAGGCCCGGCCACCCCAAAATCGGACTCCAATCAAGTGAGTTTGACGATCAGATCCAATCTCTATTTTATGGTGATGGGTTCAATCTCTTTTGGTTGAATTGGGTGTAACTTCTTTATTTCTCATGGAAATTGCACAATTTTGGTTTTGTTGGGAAGCTAATGCAATCCGCTTTTGTCATTCTTATTCGCCACCTGGCTAATTACAGCTTCAAATTAGTACTTAACCTTTAGTTTGACTACCCTTTTCTTTTTACTCTCTCTGAGTTCTGCCCTTCGTCTATTCCTTTTCCTTTATAAACTCTCTCAAGTTTCTCTATTCCTCGCCTCTTTACTGGGATGCTTTTGTTTACCTCTACCTTGATTCATGATAGTAGTTACCACCATATTGTTGAATTCTACCAAGCATCCAACAGATCTCTCTCACTTTTAAGGAGGTAAACTCGTCATTTGTACTCTCCTTTGTTCAATTATTTTCTTTATCTCGCACTTTTGCTTTACCCATCACTTGTATCTATATCTATTACATATCAAGAAGCACCACAACCTTTATAAAAACACAATATGGATGGTGAAATGGATGCACTTCTTGGTCATCATATATATGTAAAAAATTGAAGTTTGGGTGTTAGACATGTAAATATATAAGAATTGGGTAATATTTATGTAACTCTTCAACTCTTTTGTTTTGTTGAACTTTACTGCACTAAGCAATAACATTTTTTCTCATTTGGTTTTTTGTTGATTAAAATTTATTTCCTATTTCCAGAAAAAGCAAGAAAACTCTAAGGCAGATGGAACTATGAGGAACTCAGACGACGAACTAACATGCAGTGTATGCTTGGAGCAAGTTGTTGCTGGAGAATTGATAAGAAGTTTACCCTGCTTGCATCAGGTTTTATTCTTTTGCTGTTTTTTATTCAAAGATAATCGTATTTTTACACAATTTTTTGTACTTTCTTGCAATTAACCGCAATGATGGTTCATTATTTTGTACCTTCTGATGAATAAATTATTAGTTTTGTGGCACTTACATACATACCACGAAAATTTTACATTTTACATTTATAGCACCCAAATCTTTCATATCACATAAAAAATACCCTCATTTTAACTTTTGAAAAGTGGAATACACATTTTCTCGCTTAGGATAGGTGGTGTGGTATGTATTAAAATTTGAAGATTAGATGTTGGATATGATAATACCTAGGAATAGAGTGATATGCATGCAAATCTATGTTATTTTTGTTTTTATTGTTATTGAATGGCATGTAAGTCGATTTGTTTGGGGATTTGGAAGAAGATGGAGGTGTTTGTGGGGCACAACGGCGGCATATAAGTCGATTTATACTTTTTGAACAATAAACATGCATAAAAGCCGTATTTTAGTGTTTTAAAAGATAACTCGATCAGTTTTTAAAAACAGTAAACAAAAAATTCTAATCAAATTGGTTTTGCCCACAAATTTAATACAAAACAAGAAGTACTATCAAACATGACGAGAATATATATATATATATATATATATATTTCCAGGGGAGCATTTACATACCACGCAATTCTTATGTATTTCATATCTATCACCTAAACAATCATATCTAGGTTCATTAATCTTTAATATCACATCAAAATATCACTATGATTATCTTTTTGAAAGTGAAATACATCTCTTCATGCATAGGTTTATGACATTAAGGTTTGTGTGTTATAAATGTAAATACATAAGAATTATGTGGTATGTAAGTAAATTTCTTTTTTCTCTTTCTTTCTAATGGTTTGATTTTCGCCCCATTAAAACTCATGGAGTTTGAAGCTTGCTTACTTGTATTTCCTTAACTGGTGTAGTTTCATGCGAGCTGCATAGATCCATGGCTGAGACAGCAAGGAACTTGCCCTGTCTGCAAGCACAGAGCTGGTGGTGTGGGGCACAACGGCAGCAGCGGCGGCAGTGATGCTGGTGAAATGGATGCTTCTTCTTTGGTTTAGTACCGTTGGAAAACTTACCGAGAACACACACTCCATGATTGCAGAAGAATTGATTCAATATTGTTATTGGGTGCTCCATGGAAGCATGTTTTGACCTCCACTGTATAGTAGTTTACGCTTACTATTTGAACTATAGTGCTCCATAGACGTGTTTGAACTATACTGCTGCTGTTATGCCCTTGCACAGTTTTAACCAAACGGTTTATTGGAGCTTCAGTACATTTTATATTTAATTTGACTGAAAAAAAATAATAAAAAAAAATAAACTGAATCTTGCCGTGGATTACCAAAAATATATCTCTTGATATTGTATAAAAAATCTATCTATTTGAAGACATTTTATGGGATATAAACTCTTTAAAAAATTACAACAATATGATGAGAACAACAGCTCAAATTTTAAAGTTAATGATAAGAAGTGCATGTTGGATTTTTTGGTGGTAGCATGGGGGAGCCAACACCTTCTCGTGTAGGCAACTTGATTTTCAAATTGGGGATGGATGTAAATGATAAAGCTCGCTGAATCTTGCATTTTAAATTCACTCAGTTCTTACTGCCATGAATAAGAAAGCTAGAGCAAGATTTTTCATTTTATCATAATTAGTATTGTAGCAAGCAATATTGTCATTCAGTGAAGTACGTGCATCTTCTAAATTTAAAAATTAGCAATATTGTCATTCAGTGAAGCTACTTAGATTTGCTTGTAAAAAATTCAGAAGCTGTTAATAAGAAGGAAATTTTGTTTAGATTTACAAACAAACCACAAATTTTGCTACATTTCAAGATCTAACACCTCAAATGTGTCGTATTGTAATGGCATTAAAATCTTAAATTCTCACTCACAATATCACTAATATTAACTCTAGACACCAAAAATATCAACTCGAATCTCAAAGTCATGAGATGGCTCAAATGAAGGTCAAGCAAACAGAGCGCCCTACCACCGTCTTGGCAAGGAAAATTCGATCGGTCTCGCTAAAAGGCTCTAATGAGGGATTACGCCTGCAGTCCCGACTGATCGGGGCGCATGTTTGAGTGCCCAAACTCAAGAGACCGACCGATCCACAACGAAAGAGATCGCCGCACGACCGTACACCTTGACCAACCGACAAGCATGACGAAGGGCACAATCGCCACTTGGTCGGTCGTCTCAATCTACCGATATAAAGCTAGTCGGCCAACCGATCACTGCCATAAACTAAAATCAAATTGCACTACAAATTTGACATGAAATTCTTTCAAATTATTAGCGTTTTAATCCCATTAAGAACGACTTTCATAGCTGTTTCTTTTTTTTTCGGAATCGTACTATATACATCCCTAAGCAAAAAATACAAATAAAGAGGTATCTCCCTCGACTTTTGCAACAGTGAATTCAAGGCTTACTCTACTCTCTCTCCTCCTCATCTCTTTCATCCCACTCTAACTCTCGGGGTGTGATTCACAAATGACAAATTAAGATCCAAAATTAACGATTTTTAAAGAAACATGCTATTGCATTCCTTTGTTTTAATATATTAGAGATATTAAAATTTACATATCAAATATATTTAAATTTATTAAAAAATTATGTGGTGTATGTAAATTCCCAAAGATTTAATATCTCCAAGTTTTACTCCTCGCTAGGGCTGTAATCATGCCGATTGCCGAGCCGAGTATATCATTATTAAAATTTGGTTTGGTATATTTATACGTTATTCATATTCGACTTAAACTTGTGTTAATCTTTTATATATTGTTCAAATTTGATCTGTTCAACTTTTTAAATGTTTAAACTTAGATTTATTTATGAAAAATGAACAAAAAATTAAACGAGTTAAAGTTTAAAACCACAATCTGTATTCATATAAAAAATTTAATAAATAATTTTGCATTTCTAATCACATCTAGTAATTTGTTGATTATGAACTAAAAAATCTTTAAACTTTACTAATTAGTTACATAACTCTTAGTGATATGAGTGCACTAACTCAAATTTTGTAAATGGAAGAACTAAATAGATCCTAAAAATTAAGGATGAGCTTTTACTTAATCATATTAATAAGAAAATAATAGCAATACAAAAAATTTACATTAAAGTTATTGGTAATTGCAATGTAATAGTCATAAAAAATGAAGTCATTACATTTAAGGCTATAAAAACTAAACAAGAAAAATCGTTTATGATATTTTCTTTAACCGTAAAAATCTATTTCTAAATTACAATTCACTTATTAATAAAATAAATATATAATTGATAACCAAACTAAAAATATTATTGATATAATAATATTTTACTATTAAATTTATAATTAAAAAAATNACCAACTCTCAATTCAGAGCTCCCCTGTTAACCTCGCCTGAGGGCTAACATTTACACTTCAGCACCCAAACGATATGAGTGAATTGAGGATTTTAGTCTGACACTCTAAAATCTCCAATTCTACGACTGATAATTTATATTTCCCTATTTATTTGCACCCAACTTTCAAGGACTTTGAACTCTCTAAATCTTGGATGTAATGTTCACTTTAGTTGTAAACTCAACATATTTTAACAAATCAAATGGCCATATTGAAAGTAAATTAAGATTGAAGTGAAAAGATTATCACAACTTCTTTAACATTCTCATGGCACAACCAATTCAAATCACCTTTTCATAAAATTCAAAGCAAACTAACAAGTTCTTTAACATTCTCATGGCACAACCAATTCAAATCACCATTTCACAAAATCTCAAGACAAGGGAGAAAAATAGAGAAAACTACTCAAAACTCATGGAGAAGATACGACAAAACTTGAAATTTATATATAAAAGCAAAATCATATAAACTTCAATAAGTAAATACCACTTATCTTTAATTCCTCCCCAAGCAAAATCCTCAAAGTTTCTCTGAATCTTTTCTTTTTCTTTACAGCACACAGAATTCTCCTTCAAAGCGGCAAGGAGGAAGAAATCTCTCACTTTCCTTCAACTCTTACAATCTCTTGAAGAATTCCTCACAATAATAACCCTAAATTACACTCTCTACACTCTAATGGACACACGTGGACACCCCCTTTTTTGGCCTCCAAATGTTTCTTTTAAAGTTTTAGAAGAGTTTTCAAGAGTTGCCCAAGCATCCCTTCAAAAATTGTCCACATTCAATGCATCTGTTGAGAGAACCGACGCGCTCACCATCAATGGCCTCGATGGAGACGTCGACAACCTTCTAGAATATTTAATTTTGGACTCTCAGGAAAAACCCACGGTCGACGGCGTCGAGCCCGCGGTCGGCGCCCAAGGAAAAAATTTAACAGTTTGGTCCTTTTTTTGCTCCAATGACCATAAATCAACATACCTGTAACAAAAGATCAAAAAATAACTTTCTTTAAAGTGTCATATCATCAAAAATTAGTGTAAAATAGATATGAGAATCTCAACATATTTTCCTTTGGTCAACCAGCCTCCAAAGCAATTTTCAGGGAGGCCAAGTTCTTTCTCAACCAGATCAACATTATCAAAAACATTTCCAAGGAATTCCAGTTCCAGTGATTATGAGCTTTAACATTAGTTTTCTAGAGATGCTAAGGTTTAATAAGAGAATTTGGATGTTTATAACCCTTCCAATGATCATTAATGAAGTTCAAAAAATAAGGACGATCAATCCACATATTTTGGAATCTAAAAGGTGTAGGACCAAGGGGAGGGCTGACAGTGATAGCGATCAATAAAGGCCTGTGGTTAGAACCTCCTAAGTTGAGATGAAAAATATATGTATGAAGAAAATTCTGAAACCAATAGTCATTAGCTAAGAGTTTGTCTAACCTCTCCTAGATCTACCACCTTCTCCAAGTAAAAAGAGGCCCCTGAAAGCCAAGATCAAACAGATTGGCAGAATGAATGTTATCACAAAATTCAAAAATTCTGTGGAGATTAGGAAGTCTACCACCTCTTTTTTCAAAGATATCAGCTACAGAGTTGAAATCTCCCCCCACCAGCCAAGGGGAAGACATGGAAGATCCTATAGCAAGAAGCCAATTCCAGAGATAAATTCTAGCAGGTTTTGAATAACCAACATAGACAATTATAGCAAATTCAGTCTTACTAGCAATATCAAACTAAAAATGAACATATTGAGGATCATTAATGATAATAGAACAAGATACTTCATGTTTCCACAAATTCCATATCTTCTTATTAATATTAGTAGAATGGGAAAAGACAAAAAACTGGGAAATGATTTTATGAGGGTGTTTATGAACCATAGTTCAAGGAGAGCAAGAAACCAAAGTTTATGTTTCCTGTTAAGATGCAGAAGCCTTTTTAAAGAGAAGGGATGGGTCACACCCCTAATATTCCAACATAAGAAATTAATCACGGTGAGAAGGTTCGGATCTCCCCTAGTAATCCCAGTGAGGGAATCTTTTCTTGTAGAATAAGAACTACCTGCTTCAAGGACAAATGTCTCCTCTGGAGGGTCTACCATAACATCCTTGATCCAAAATTACTTTTTTAATTGTAATTAGACTATTGAAACAAATGTTAGCTTTGTAGTTGACAAAATTTTGATCATCAAAATCCACCTTTCTCTTTCCCTTGCTCATTCTTAGTGTCATGATAATCTTAAAAAAATTGATAAAATTCAGATAAATTCCAAAAAATTCCAAAAATCATAATGTGGAATGTTATAAACTTAACTCTACTAAGTAAGAGTTCTTCACCAAAGATTTTCTCAAAATCTTTTAAAAAAATTTCAAAATTTTGGATCTCGGCAATGTAAGATAAATCCTTGGTGAAAATAAAAAATTTTGAGTTCAAAGTGAGGCTCTTACCTAGAGAAAATTAAATATGAACTTTGTTTGCTTTGAAATTGCCTCAAATTCAAGCAATAGTAAGCCCTAGGTGCAAAAATTGGAGGTTGAAGGTGACCAAAAGGTAAAAATGGTATTTTTTTACTGTGCAAATCGCAAATTTTAAGGGGTTTGGGTGGTTTTTGGGTCGAGGGCGCTGTTGGCACCCATGCCCGCGCCAGTGGCCATTTATTTTTTTATTTTCTCATTTTTCAATTTTCTTTCAATTTACTCCAAAGTTTATTTAGTCTTTTTGAACACTAGTTTTCATCTTAAAATAATTCACAAATAACAACAAACTAACTTTTATATATGAAAATACACTTTTTACAAATACATTTTTCTAATCACACTTTCAAATACATAAAACATATTAAATTATAATTCAGCGTCAAAATCAAGCCACAACACTAGAACGCTGACATAAAACTATACACACAATCAAAGTTAATAGAGTTCTAAAGCAAAGTAAAGTAAAGTAAATCAATACAATCACATTAAAAACATAATTACATTAAAGTAGTAGAGAGTCCAACTTCTTCAATTATTCTGCTTCATCTTTACAACTTTCTCCCCCTCTAATATCTCCCATAGACTGGTACTGGACGTACAAATTTTAGAAGGGTCAGTACAAGAATTGATCGGTCGAATTTTCATCAATCCATCCATTTTTCTTGAACATCTGTACCGATCTTGCTTCAATTATTCCAGTACGATCAAAGTTCTTCTTTATCCTCAAATCTAGGTGATCAAAAAAGTTGTTGAGATTTCCTATTGCATTCATAATACCCTGAAGTTCTCTTTCTATTTTCTTCATTTTCTTCTCCAAAGTTATTGAATTTCCAACTGTTTGTGGTAATAATGGTGTTTAAGCATGTGATGGATGATCCAAAATAATATCTAATGCTTCATTTCCATTCTCAGAATAATTGTCATCAATAGAAATCATGCGCTCCCAAGGTAATAATATGTTCTCTCAAATTTCATATGGCACTTGAGATTGACTACAAAGTAAGAAAATTGTAGAAGGATGTTCCAGTCCATATATTGTCCCATTCATAATAATACCCATAATAAATTTGAAAATAATTAATCCCACATCAGTGGGCTTTTCCATTTGAATTCAATAGTTTAAAATAGCACCTTCTCTTGTAACTCTACTACTCTTCATGGTAGGGAGTAATTTTGTAGATATGAAGAAATGTCATTGCTTTGATATTGTATTAAGCATTGAAGCAGAGAAATTAACGTATCTCTCATCTCTGATATCCCAATTATTGATTTCATCCGTTAGAATGTTATATACTTCTTGCATCATATCTCTCGTTAGGATAAAATTTATATAATGACAGATTTGAACGTTTTATATCATATACAAATCATTAATTCAAGCCGAAGTAAATGGTACAACCTTATCTTGAATGAAGACGACTCCTTGGGTAATTCCATGTAAATTAGCATAGAATTTCTTTACCACTGGTACAAAAATTGCAGTGTTAGTGTAGCATAGAATTTCTTAATGTCTCTGTACAATGATTTTCTCAATTTGTGAACTTAGATTACTCAATCCTTGATTGATAAAGCCTCTCTCCTTGATAAGTCTCTTTTTTGTAATGACTTTGTCATTTAATCTCTGCACATCAAAGTTGATAAACATTCTTCTATTGAAAACTCCATACTTTGAAGTATTTCTGGAATTTGGATGCCATGGAATTCTAAATTTGGAAGATTTTGGTCATTCAAGGCAGTTTTCAGGTCTTTAAAAACACCTCTCGACGGTTATTTAGGAGCGCAATAACGCCAAAGTTCGCCACATTCACACTGAACCCATGAAACTGCTAGGGATGCTATCGACACTCCCGATGGCGCTGTCGGCGCCATAGTCCATATAGACGGGCGCCGTCGGTGCCAAAGGCCAAAATCATGTCTTTTATTTTTTTTTGTTCAATTTTCTTCCAAATTTTTTCTCCAATTTCAATATTTATCTTAATTTATGATATATTAAATTGTGTAGGTTTCAAAAATAATATTATTTCTTAAAAACACTTATTAAACTAAATAGTAATATACAGATATATAT